>UELU01143211.1:72414-95957 GCA_900490025.1 Megastigmus dorsalis
CGAACAATATAATTCCCCAACACTGGCAAAGACTTCACTACAACACTCTGCGGTATGCCATCCGCACCCCTCGCCTGTGATGAAAAATGAGATATGGCGAGAAATACATCTGGGAATGAAACAGGTCGAAAAGAAAAACCATCATCAGATGCGCACTGTATAATATCCATTACGTTATCTAAATTCTCATTGGGTGCGACTGACACACCCGCAAAGTGAGAGTTAAGCTCCTCCGGGGTGATAAACCATGCAACTCCTCCTTGCTTTTAGGCAAGAGGCCGAGATTACGCATTTCCCTCCAAATATCTTTCTTATGATCAAGAGCATCAGAAAGCTGATTACTACGATAGGAGGTACGCTCCTGATCCATACGAATCTCGACCTTGTTACGTAAACGAAGAAATTCATCCAGGAGTACGGCACTCCCGGTACAATACAAGAGACACCAATACAATCATACTATGATTGTACTGTATTAGTGATCGTGTCGGCCAGTCGGTGTGCATCGTCAGCTGCTCTAGACGCTCTATAGTGCTCTGAGTAGAGTAAGTCACTAAGTTCACACGCATACCTATACCTATAGTAATTTCTCTTTCAAACAAATTCACACGGACACGATCACCGATATAATACAATCATAGTATGATTACATTGGTATCTCTTGTGCATAGCTACTCCGCTCTGGTGGCAATTTTTGCAGACATACCTCCTACATAACTCCTAGAAGTGTTTTTACGCCGATAAAAAAAATATCTGTACTTTATATGTCCTGTAACATATTACAGTTTCATCTAAATCGGTAAGTTCGGGTTGGGGTACCTTCCTTGCATGTTACAAAATGGTAAACCTAGTACATCCTAAAGTTTAAGGTCAGTAAAAAGTAAATAATTTTCTCTAATCTTTTCTCACAAAAATCTAGAAAGTATTAATTGCGAATTTAGCTTAATGAATACAACCTTATTGAGTAACTGTATGGTATTGAAGCAGTTCATTATAAAAGAATCTATGAAAGTTTCTATTTGACTCCTGGAGATCAATAATTTTAAATTTGGATTTAACGAAATATATAAAGATAGAAATTAATTTTTGGAAAAACCACCATCTCGGTAATAATAAATAATTAAGTGGTTCGAAGTTTCATGAAATACCATCCTCAATTCACAGAGGTTTTTATCCTCGAAAATTTCGTTCGTAATTCACAGCGATTTGTATCTCCAAAATTTTCGTCGACAAAAATCTCTGCGAATTGTGGATGGAATTTCGTGAAACTTGAACTAAGTAATGTTTACATCATTACCAAGTTAGCGACAGAGAGTTTTTTCCACAAAATTAATTTTTATGGTTATAGGTATATTTCGTTAAATGCAAGAATCGGTACAAGTAGGAATTTTTCCAGCTTATATCCTTTTAATTGGGTATGTTTGTTCTTGAAATGTTCTTTGTATCCGCAACCTGTATGCTGCGAAATTGAATGCCTATCAAAGAGAATTTCCTTAATTAGATTTTACTTCAAAATTCCTTAGAATATTCATGTAGAGTACTTTGGCTAGTAGAAGTGGTTGATAAGATGCAACGTTTTTTCTATTAAAGGATTGATTACTAGAGTTTTACATCACAAAATAAACGAAGTTAAAGTATTTGTATTTCCGTTGAATAAGCCCATTTCTATAACTTTGGTAAGAATTATTTCTGTCATTACATCTTGCTTTTTAAGCAATGTCTTCATTATGCCAAAATTAATGTTCAAAATTTTTCTGACAATGAAATATTATCCGTTTGTACTTTTTAAAATGTGTAAGCATGGAAATGAATTGCGATTCCCTGAGTAGATTCTGTAGCTAGAGGTAAAATTTAATTGCGTGCACCATGGGTAGTGTCATAAATTTGGATTTCCACATTTCATTTTAAAGTTGACTTTACTAACTACAGTGAAATTAATTACATCTGGGTTATAAACTTACTTTCTTTTATGTCTAATTACTCTCTTACAGTATATTGTATAGATTCCACAAAATTATTTCAGAATTCCCAATGTTATGGGTTATAGTAACTTTTCTAAAAGATGAAAAAGTGGTTTTTAATAAAATAGTTGAATGTTGTTAAGCATTATCCATTCTGAATGGTGCCTGAATAAAAGTTTAAAATATTGTTGTATAAATTAATATTTTAATTCAAATTTTTATTATGCATGAGCGTTTGAATAGATGCTTAAATAAATCATTTAGCGTATCATTCTTTCGGAGTTTATAAGCATATTGAAAATTAAAAAATTAAAAGAATTTTACTGGAAAGTAAATTCTGTTCTAATATTATTTTCTAGCCTCAAAAATCAGAGCACTTCATAAGTTTCATTTCAATGTAAGATTTTATTAAGTATGTTTAAGAATTTTTAATTTTTGTATAGATTTGAAAAACTAGAAGGTATAGATGTAAGCATCGGTGAGCTTATACATTTTAGATTTGTGTGGTTGAAACAGATAGTCCTAAAATCAATGATATCTGAATTTCAAATGTTCTATGCGTAACTGACATTGAGTTCCTTCGGAAAGAGTCGTATCTCATTACATATATATCGAGAATAGCTCTTATAAATTATTCATTTCGAAAAAAATATTGTATTTAATTTTTTGAATTTCGTTTAACCTTTTGTAGTCATGGTTAAACCATGAAATTGTCTTACTATTAAAATCAGCTTTTTTATTCTGAATTTCTAACACTAAGCTTTTACATCCAGACTTATAGCTTTTCCACTTTTTCAAGCATTATCCCCACTAGCATCGAGTGATACATAGTATTTCCGTATCCAGAATTTAGTATGCTAAATTTGTAATAGAGACACCATGTACCCTAAAGCTACAGTTCTCACGCCACTTCGCTCAGTGAGCTACCTATTTAAAATAAAATTTACATTGCACGAGCACACAAAATCCAGAGTAGCGAGGCGGCCTTCGGTGCAAAAAAAAGGCAAACAACTAACAGAAGAAGCTATTCCTCGCCCGTTTTCTTCGGAAGAAGTTGACTCGCACACGGCGATTCGTTTTTCGTAGCTGTTGTCGAATGTCCTCGATTCTGCGCTATGGAAACACGACAAAATAAATAGAGGGGGAGAAAACACAGAGCCGCTGGCGTCGTCATCGCTCGATTCCAGCGCACTTGTTTTAGGGAAAAGGAAAAGCCGAGAAGGGCGGTACGCAAGCATGCCTGTGTAGAGCAGTCTTTGGAGCAGACGCGCAACGACGTGATGAGAGAAAGGGTGAAAGGTTACTAAAGGGCGGCAACTTCTGCCGAACTCCATCAACTCTCTGCTCTGGTATCTTACGCTGCAATCAAATTACCGACTCACTTTCCGGGACATTATCAAGCTGTCTCTCCGCCTCTCCTCCTCCTTCTCTCTCTCTCTCTCTCTCTCTCTCTCTCTCTCTCTCTCTCTCTTCTCCCTGCATCTCTGTGTCGCAGTGTATCGTTGGTGTTCGTCGTGTGTTTCCGCATAGATCCCGATGGGAAATTTTCCTGTTATCTGGGGCCTGAACGCTCGGTTAAGCAGATAGCACGCGAATTTTTCAACGAAAATGACGAGCGCTTAGCAAATATAATCGGTCAAAACGGCAAGTTTACAAATTCGTTTCTATTGGATTATTTAGTGTCATTATTAGCTAACTGTTTATTAAAACTTACTGACATGTATAAAAAATTAGTATACACTGTTAAAGTATTAGGATTCTTAATCGATAAACTGAAATTTCAGTAAAACATCGAATTCTAAAGATTTTAGAATCATTATTATATAGATGAGTGGAAGGAAAAAAGTGCTCTCGGAAAGAGATCATGGAAAAGATACTATTTCGGAGCAATAATTTCTTCCTGAAATTTCGGAATCGTATGACTGAAGATTAGCTTGTGGCTCGGATTTTCCGGACATAGAATCCGAATCCAGTAGCAAGTTCAGGTGTTGGGTGTCGGCTATAACGATATTCAGAAATAATGTTGCTCAGAGATATAGTGCATCTCAAGCCCTTGCCGAAATAGAACATTCTACAAACCCTTTTCTGAGGCAGCGCTTTTCTTCTCCCACTTATCGATATGTAAAATTGCTTAATAATGTTTGAGAGATTTAAATGTCCGGAAAATCAGGTGAAAAGATTATTATTTAAAACATTAAATAAAGATACAGCAGAATAGAATGGTAATTTGAAATTATTTCGTATAAAAGAGAACAAAAGTAAAGTAAATACCTATGTTTATATCTCTATAACAATTTATATATTTTTGCTATGGTACATTTAGATTGCACTAAATAATTATACCTGCGGGGCCTAGAGAAATATATGGAGAATCGGTGCATTAAATGTGTTTATTTTCTTTCAGTGTTTATAACGCTATCTATTGCTTTAAGCTAGGGAAATTATGATATTGCATACGGAAATAAATATCAAGTTTTTATTTTAGCCTTGGTTTATGCTATACAATGCATTTTATATAATCATTTGTTTTAAATACTGTACAATCTTTTTTATTACTTTATCTGGGCACACATTTTATTATTCTATAGAATATGGTAGAGTTGAAAATAATTCTGTTGAATTAATAGTTTATACTTAAAAAGTCTCGAAGATAATAAGTGCAACAAATAACGAATTGACTATGGACCTAAAATTAATTAAAGTTTGGTTTCATTTTATTGGCTATGTATCGATATCAAAAGTAAACAACGTATTTCAATGTGAGCAAATAGTTTTAATTAGAGGAGTAGTCGTCTTTTTTATGAGGCACAAAATATAATTTTAGGATGGAACATGAATTTTAATTAAGACGAAATACGTGATATCAATTAATTGAAGTGGAACTTAATATAAGAAGGGGAGAGAGGGTCGAAATTGAACGCTCTTTGTTTATTCGATTTTTTTCCGCTTACACGTTATACTTGTATTACGACTATAATATACATATACTTTTTTCATCATCTAAAGAAATGAAAAAAAAAAAATTGGTAAACCTTTCTAAACCAAGCAAATAATTTTATTCCTTAATTTAAGAAAACAAATTCGTACCGTATACGAGGCGAATCTGAAAACACTCTGGGGCGAAATTGAACGCATAACTTTATATGACAATTAGAGTATGTATTTTTGCGCAACTATAACAAATAATAAAATATTAACTGTTACATATGCATAACTATGCTAACTGTTGAATATCTGTGGAATATAATCCTACATACTCATTCACAAATTCCAAAATATACTCCACTAATTTTTTTTTTCAAGTTATTGATTCAACAGTTGCTTCCTAATATTTCGAGTAATAACATTTTCACTTGCTTCAACATCAACATCTTTACACTTCTTTACATGATAATACAGTGCTGTTAGAGAAATAAACAATAGAATAATTTTCTAACCGTGTAAGTCTTTAGCTTTTATTTCGTGGTTACTGACCCATTCCAATTGTTTAGTTCAAAAGTTATAAGAAAACATTTAGGCACAGACAAAAATATTTGGTTTCGACGAGATATCTCGTCAATTGGTGCAAGAGGGTTAATCAACTCTATTTCTATTTAGTTCTCAAATGAACGTTCGAATCATACCTAATCTGTGATGTTAATATATAAATAGTGCACAATAATTGTTAGGGAAATATTTAAAGAAAATAGTTTGTTCAAAAACGTCCCGCACGATAATATTAATATTCAAATTCGCTCCAGCATAAAAAAAAATAGCTTTACTAGTAACTAATGAAAATGGTTTTAATATTTATTGTATCAAATAATATTTTAAATTAAAGATCCAACACGCTTTTAAGTTCGTAAGTATTTCTTACAAAGCAAATATTTTTTGAAAAAATTCTAAATTTAGAAAACCATCATACAATTTTTAACCCATTCAGACCCAATGAATATTGAACAACAATCATTTTAGTTTTTGTAGAATTACGTGAAACTCAACTCAAATTTTTACATTTTAAACGTATGTATCAGAATGAAGTGACCTTTTTCGCATTTCGTAATGGAGTTATAAGTTATTGTATATCTAATAAGAGCCAAAAAATCCAAAAAGTTAAACAATCATTTTATTATAAAAATCGACTTAAAAATGACCATAAATCAACCTAGAATTATTTTGAAGATCTGAAAGGGTTAAAATATTACTTACTAGCAGGATTGTCTCTTCTGTAGGTCATGGATTTGGCTCAAACTTGAAAATATGCTTTCTGGCGCCAAATTATGAAAAAAGTCAAAACAATACGGTCTAATATTTGAATTTTTCTGATTTGAATTGAATAAAAATCCATGTTACCATTATTGTTCCTAACTCAGCTTCTGAATGCTTTGGCACAATTTTGTACATGTAAACTGAAAGTAATAAGAAGGAGCTTTAATTCAAGTCTTGTAGCGTATAAAAATATTGATTTTTTACAATGTTATGGAAAATTGAAAGTAAGTAAAAAATAAACCCAAAAACTGATAAGAAATAAATGATATTGATTGATAGACTTTTTTACATTAATCTTCTAACCATTTTCAATCTTCTATAACTTTGTAAAAAAAACAATATTTTAAATCAAGTCTTAAATTAAAGTTCCTTCTTTATACTTTCACTTTGCATGTACAAATTTGAGCTAAAGGATTCAGACGCTCAGTTATAGACAATAATAATAACATGCATTTTTATTCAATTTTCTCAAAATAGGAATATAATCGCTCGTAACTTCGAGAAATTCGAATATTAGACCGTACTGCTTTGGCTTTTTTCATAATTTACAGATAAATAGAACAGGTTTACATGCATTTATACAGGCAGTTTAATGATGCCCCGATCCCCCCATTAATAAAATAATATATAATACGAAGAATTGAAGAATTTTTTTGGGTATCCTTAAAATTTGTATTTTTGTTGACCTTTTTAGCATTTTTATACTCACTGACGAGGATATAATTCCACGCTATTTAAGGAAATGAAGAAATATCAAGTCTAAGTCACAATGTGGAATAAAGCACTGCAAATTCGTGCCTGAGATTCCTCAAAGTTGTCGGGAACGTTAAATGCGCATTGCAGTTTAACGCTACTCGCGCGAAAAGAATTATAGCGAATTTGAACGAATTTCAGTGGAATTCCTGACTCACTTTAGCCGTTATACATGCATTAGTCCATTTAACGAGATCGTCCAAATACCAAAAGTTTTCAAACTCTCTTTTCCCGCGAGCCGCAAAAGTTTTAATTTTACTGTCGCGGAAAAATTTAACGCGCAAATCCCTCCACTTGTTCAGAAGTTGGAATAGTCCGGGAAGAAAATCAGCGTTAATGGGGTATCTGCTTGTATGGCTGAAAAAAAAGTTGGCATCTACTCTAGGCGATAATTATGTTTCTATTTGCTGTATTTTTCAAAATTGTTCGAGCTTAGCCTCATAAGATGACAGTCGCTAATTATTCAGGTATCTCAGAAGCTCGTGTGTCTCGCTTACGCACTTTTCCTTTGACGCTGCATCTCGAATTTCTACACTTTGGGCATTATTGGGCTAATTCAAAGCGAATATAGTTTCAACTGGCGTTGAGGTGAAGTCATACTTATTTAGCGATAGGTCAAAACTGCTTTAGCTGATTATTTCAACCAGTGATGTTTAATTCACTTTGGTGCGCGCATGTAGATTGTTTGAATCGTTTAATTTGCTAATTAGTTAGCTTGCCTATTATTATGGCGAAACTAGTAACTAGCGAAGTGGGCGTTGGGTTGGACATAATAAGTTAGGATCTGAATTAGGCAGATACATTGCGTACAATAAGTTATCATGTATTCGAATACAATGAAATTTCGGTATGTTATAGCTTTAGTTGTGAATATTCCTAAAATAGTTAGGTATTGCATTAATAAATGGTTCTTTTCATGCGCGATGATTAGCCTTTATTTATGAAAACTTAAATAACATTACTATTATACTTTATTTACAAATAAAACTAAGTACTCCATTTACTGTGCTTTTGATGTATTTTTTATCAGAAGAACCGAAAGCATAACCTCTAAAACCTCTTGTGAATTTTATAAATGTGAATTAGATGAATTGTTGTTGAAATATTGATTGATGAGGCTTTATGGATCGCCGAAGAACAACAAAAAAATGTTTGAAACATTTCATTCACATCCTTTCGTGTACAACACTCGTACAACTTCGGATACTACGATGTCCCCTCGCATCGCGACCCCCGTTGGGACCCACAGTAATCGATTCTGACGTCTTCTTAAAGGGCACAGTAATTGATGCCCTTACTCTAGATAAAAAAAAGTCAAATAAAACGGTTTCTTTTAAGAATTTAAGTTAAAAAAATTATGTTGACGTAATGAATAAAGTACCTGATATTTAATTATAATAATGGCTAATAATGAGTTTGTGCATCAGTAAACAAATAAAGATGAGATGCACCATAAAAAGCAATCGGCAAAAATTAAATTTCCTGTCCTAAACGATTGCTCTGAATGCACGCATGCACGACGAATTACAGGATGAGCTGTCGGGAAATGAGTCACGAAGCGTGATAATTGCTCGTTAATTCCGGTAATTTGAGGGAGTTCAATTCCCCAGTTTGGCATTATCTATACGGGTCCTCGGCATCACGAGCGTCTTTAGCTCTCTACTGAAAGATTCAATCCCCGATCCTTTAAGTATTCATTAACTTTAAATATTTAAATTTTCCCATAACAATCATTTAATGCCATTTTACAAGTGTCAACTTTTTAAGCGCACCGCCAAGTACCATAATAGTTCTGTCCTGATTATGTACACTTTTGCTTAAAATTTTGTGAATCTGTGTTTTTTTTCGAACAAACAGAACAGTATCAATTTTTTCTCGAGTTTCTTTTATTTCCGTACTTTATAAATTTGCTCCAGCGAAAGAGGCTGCTCATTGAAATAATCGCTAATTATGTCTAATGCAGCGGGGCTAGAGTATATAGCATCGTGAAAAAGGCACTCGCCTTGGAGAGTGGCACTAAAAATGGCCCCTCCGCCGCAATAAAACTAATCTTACTTTATGCTGCACGCAATATCTGCCTTCGCCTCTCATTTTTCCTCTCCGTTTCCTTCTCGTTCACTTTGGCTCCGGAATATGCTATGCGGCCCCCGTTGTTACTTCACCGCTGTTGTATCTTAATTAAATCCTTCAGCTGACGAATACGACTTATTTAAGTTTGCGATAGCAGCCTGAAATATACAGATAGCAAAAATAACCATCAGTGAAATATTGTAAATGCCAGAATAGAAAAGGTGACACTCTGAAAGGGGCCACGCGAAATAGCTCGTGGATAAATTGCGCTTGTGTAACGGGCTTTGGAATAATTAATTTTAAAAAATTGGATTAAAAAGTGTCTCGCTGTACTCGGCATATATCTACTTACGCATATTTAGCGTGTTAACTTTTAAAGTGCTTTTTAAAAGTTTTGAATTGTAGGAAACGTTTTTTTTTTTATCTTTTATGAATTAAAGAGATTTTTGCACTCTAAATAATGAAATGGCTAGCATTCACCTACAACAAAAACCCTTTGTAGGTAAGTCCTTTTGTTGTTTTATGTTAACGACACACAAATACAAAAGATTCGTACGTTTTTTAATCTCTCGGACTCATAGCAATTGCATTTTCTTCTTTCCAATTTAAATATATCCGTTTAGACATGAAACAATTGTTTAATCATTACATATTTATAATTCGAGCCAGTTTTACGCTACTTGATTCAAATCGTATCACGATTTAGGCTACTGTACCAGTAATAGTCCATTAATCAGTGAATAATCAGTTCTGTAAAAAATGTAAATATAACATTGAAAGATTTATATCGATTGAGTAATATTTATTTTTTCCAAAACTTGCAGTATCTTTCTATCATTTTATGCATTATCCTCAAATATTTTAGGGACAGAGTTTGTATAAAATATCAAAAATCATGCACAGGAAAAAATGCAATGAATGTACAGGAGTGAATGACTACGATTCCCATTTAGTTTTCACGATCGTTCACTGGTACTTTCAGACATTCACTGGTATTTTTTAAGTTCCGTATTTAATTTATTTATTAATTTTTATAGTTCTACTACTTTATTAATAAAAGTAAATATTTCGATTCAATATCTCAAGTTTTAAGCAATGAATATTTACCTTCTCTTTTAATGACTAGGTTAGTATTTTGGAAAAAAACAATTTATGATAGGATCAAATTTCTCAAATGGTCTTTCACCGGTACAATGCATCCTATGACTTCACTTATCGAATAATTAAGAGAAATGCAAGCGAATGAGCGCTACAACAAACTATAAGGACTATCGTAGCGAGTTTATTCTTATCTCGAGAGCGCGTACATCAGGTAAATTACTTGTATATTACGTGGTAAAAAGAGAGAAAAGATAATATGCTACGAACGAGAATCTTAGACGCGGGAGCAGAGAGTGTTGCCTCGTAATCAGTAAGGTGGCAAATTAACTACTTTGCCCAGAGTTGCTCCCAAGTTGCAAAGCCAGTGCGAGCAGGCAAAAGGGGGCGGGGGACGCGGGGACTCGAAAGAGAAGCAGTTTGCGCGCCAGCATCGTATATACTCGTGCATCCTCGTTTTATATTGCCTTGGGAGTTTCTTCGGGTCAGCTGTTGCGGACGCCGATGATAAGCGGTATCATTTTTTGGCACTTGCGGCTCGTCGTATAGCTCGTTCGAGCGAACGATACTTATACATCATATACGCGATAACTCTTGCTGCACGAGAAATTTCACTTTGCTATCTCTATGCTTTTCCAAGTTTGTTTTCTGTTTTGTTCCATGAAAATGAAAAGTTTTTGAAAATATGGACAGATTGAGTTTAAAGGGAATTATGAATTTAAAACGAAAACCAAGACGAAGATACTCGTAATGTTGTACGACACGGAGCGCAAATATCCTTTGAGTCATGAATATCGTTGAAATTTTTATGGAATATTTTCTGATATAGAATATCCATGCTTATCATGGTTTTAAAGCTAGGAGACATGCTTAAAATAATAATATTGAATAAAAGGTAATGATAATAATCTGCTCTAATAAAAAAAAAAGTAATGACGTAATGTTTAGGTAAATTTTAAGTACACGCTAAAAATATTCAAAAATATTTTAAGATGCAATTTTGAAATCAAGACTTCTTGAATTTAAAAAATATTTCTGTAAAAAATTGTACTAAAGTTTAATGAAAAATTGAGAGGCGTATATAATATTTTCTACCACGCCCCGCTCGTCATTCTTTTTTTGAATAGCTAATGCTTTATACCCGAGTTAAAAGCAGGATTTTTGGTTTTCTTTTCTGCTATGAAATATTCTCAGTTATTTACATTTATTTATGAACTACCATATACATTCAAAATGTTTTAGCGCATTTGAATAATACTGTTTTGACTTTCTCTGTAATTCTGCATACGAAACTATTTGCCTACTAAAATTTCAATGAAATCCATTATTTACTCGAATGCAGAAGAGGAACTACTTTTCTTGTAAATCTATAATAAAAAATCATTTGTAAGGAGCTTATAAGCGCTTGAAAATATATCTTTTAATTTTACGCTTGAATATTTAAATATTTACATAAAAAAGAAAAATTAAAATTAATCCTTGATTATTCATACAACTTGTCTATTTTCCGGCGGCGCTGTATATACAGATATACACTCATTCTCTTTCTCTTTCTCGCATCTCTTTTTCAAGACGATATATTTACCAAGCAAAATATTCCAAAGAAATATTTATTCGGGAAAGCGAACTATATAAAAGTGCAAGGGATTCACATTCGCAGTAACGGCGACACGCGCAGCTACGCGATCTTCAAAGATTTCTCTTTTTCATTTTCCGCGGGATAGCTAGGAAGGCCGATAGAGCGAGAGAGTGAGAGAGGTTGGGGGTGGGGAGGGAGAGGGACCGTAACTACTAGCTAAAGTTTATCTTGGACATGGCGCGAGCTCGCGAGCTTTGCGAATAACTTTGCGAACATTTCAAGTCCAGCCCCCGAAACTTCTCGCTCGCGCGCGCGCCAGATGAAATGTTGCGGAAGCTTTCCCGTGTGTCCGTAGTAGTACTACGCGCCTCTCTGCCTCTCTCCCCCATTTCCTTACTCGCCTTATACAGGCACGCGCACCTCGCACTTCGCCCGAGCGCGACGCAAAGTTTTCCGAGTGCTAGTTACGCGTTTTAAATTCGTCGGAGACTTCGAAAGTAGCCGCTGAGAGACAGGGAAAGAAAGACCAAGGGAGCTGAGACGAAGGCCGAAGGACGTTTGGCTCTACAGTCAAAGGACAATTTTCTCTCTGCGTGGTTTGGTAACCTTCCACTACTCTTCAGAGACTAAGAATTATTGAATGGGGGCATATATCAAAGATGTTTTCACTTTTTTTTTAGGGGAAGAGAAATTTTCACTTGTGGGTAGAAAGTCTTTTTTCGGATAGGTTTAGTGTGTGAGCTGCTGCGCGCTTCCTGATCTTAAGATCTGAAATTTACAAGTTCTGCATGCACGACGAGAGCGCGAACCACTGCTGCAGTATGTTATGTATTTTTTACGTCGCAGTTCGTAAACCACTTGAGATGTTTCCACCTAAACTTTGCCTGAGAAGTTTGTTCTCGTTATCGGGGCTAGCATCAAAACTTTCGACAAACTTATACCATAGGTTATTATTTTATAACTACTTTTCCAAATTTTTAATATTGAAGGCTTTAGTTAGTCTAAGTATGAATGTTGCAAGTTCGTAAGATTTTTTTTGTTAGCTGTACTAGGTTTATGCAGACTGTTATAATTAAATTAAATTTAGCATCTCTTTTGACTGAATATATGTATTGATTGTTGGATCCTTTAATATTAAAATATAATCTATTAATAAAAATAAATAGCCACTTGTACGAAGTTTTTCAGCGTGTTCTTATAAGTAAGTTTCGTCTTTAATTAAATTTAGAGCCCCTTTTTACTCTTTGAAAGTGGTTGGCACTCATTCCGGATTTGATATAGAAACTAGAGAATTTTAGCCCAAATTCATGAGATATTGCCCTGTACCTAATTTCTACAGGGTACAGTTATTAGTAATTAAAAATGATACAATCAATTAAAGGAAAAGAGAAAGTTAGTAAAATGTTCTTGTTTTTAAAAATTATAGATTATTTGCTCTAAACAATTAATGTGTTTAAAGATGGTCATTGCACTGATGGAACGAACTTTAAAATAAATGTATCGCACATAGATCGAGTCATCGATCAAAGATTAAGCGTCTTAAACATAAGAGGAAGAATTATATAAATCGATATAAATTGTACACCCATTAATTGAGGTAGAGGGAAAATAGTGGGAGTAAGCTTAAAGGCTACGTGGACGGCGGGGGCATCAAGTCTTAACAGTGAAAATGTCGACAAAAATTAATTGGTCGTAAAAACAAAACAATATTCGTTAATCGCCGAACATTTACTCCTCTCCTTTTCGATTTCTATTCCTTTTTCCGTCATTCTGCGCTTTCGTTTCCGCGTACACATACAAGCATGAGCATAAATAGGGTAGGTGTATACGCATGAGAAACGATGTTAGTATATTAGCCGCTGAATACAAAGGATCAGCAAGAAAATGGGAAACGCGGAATCAAAAACGTTACGGGTTCGACAAGACCTGAGTGGTGCATGTGCATTTTTCGTTGACTCTATAAATAGCGTAGTATCCAACTATTAACTATTTGAAAAATATCTTTATTTAGTTTGTATAAGGTGAATGTCCCAATTTCTACTCACTTAAGCCCTATTTCTACTCACATAATCTTGCTTCTGTAATAGGTGTTGTATTTACTTCATAATAAGCTCATAATTATAATTAGTTCTTTTTAATTGATTAAATATGTCTGCAAATATTTGAATAATTTAGAAATACGTTTGATATTTGTAATAACATAAAAAAGTAAAAAAGATTAAATGAGTAGAACTTGGGACATTCACCTTACTACTATAAAACTTAAAAAATTTATTTAAAACTATTTCCAACACGGTAATTTGATTAACTTGCTTTTTCTTGAATGAGTTATTCTAAGTAGTTTATAAACAGAAAATTTTCTACAAATATTACGATATCGTATTTTTTAATTTAAATTTCCTTTCTACCTTTTCTCCTACTTTATATCCACTAAAATAAACAATATCATAAGGAAAAGGTGACAAAAGTAATGAGTTGTTAATCTTGCTTTAGTCACTTGAATTGGAGACAATTCATTGATGTTTATAAGACAAAGCGCCGAGAGCTCGCTTAGTATTGTAAGTCAGGCTTTAATACAACTGTAAATTATGTTTCTTCAAGGCACTTTAAAATGCGCGCAGGCATGATACAAAACGCGTTCCGAAGTACTTTAATTACAAGCCTCCAAGAGACGGCGTTAAAAAAGTTATTCTCGCCTTGTTTCATAGTCATTTACTTTCATTATTCTTGCCAAGATCCTTGTTTTTCTTTTCTTCCGGATACTTCTTGACTCGCGCTCTGTTCGCCTCGCACGAGCTGCTAGACACGTAAACAGAGCCTCTCTACTTATACGCGGTTCGATCACTCACCAGTTCCGTTCTCATTTTCATCCAGCAATGTAATTATTCAAATTGCAACGAGGCCGCACTCTTCTCCCACTTCTGTTAGTTTTAGTTTGATCCCACCCCCTCCCCTTCACTTTCTTTATTTCTCTCTCCAACTCTTTAGCTTTCTCGCTTTTTTGGGCCTTTCCCGAGTTTCCGAATGAGAGAGTTAAGTCAGATATTTTAGTATTACAAGGACCCACGTAAAAAAAAACTTTGTACAGATATTATAAAAATTTTATAAAGTCCGTACAAAAACATTGTAGAATAAAATTTGTTATACAGAAAAATTATCATTTTACCATTAGTTCCTGCTCCTGCATCTGCTGTACACAGCTTGTTATACGCATCCCTAAGGGGACCTCAATGAACGGCTTTCATGGGTACATTTCCCGAGCCAGGTAGTACATTCTTTTTAGGTATACGATGGCGAGGTAAAGGTCATATGCTCCCATTATTCTCCTCTATCTACCTATCCTGCAAAACAAAAAAAAATACATTCACAAAGATGTATTTATTTTAGAATAATTAGAAAAGTTATGCAAAAAATAATGTGTAAAAGTCATCACTTGGTTAATGATATAAGATTCGTGAAAGTTAGAAGTTAACATTAAAAATGGTTTTGCAGCTTAAAGTTTTATACAACACATTATTTGAGACTTATCTGATACACACAGGTACTCCGGAACAAAATGTAAGTATTTCTTAATAGTACGATCCTTCCAGATTTCTCGGGTAACCTCTATTGCTCAGCCAGGATTTTTCTGCGTATCATTAATCAAGAGTTGACTTTTAAAATAAATAAATCTTTGTGAATATGTTTTTATTTTGTTTTGCGGGTTAGATAGAAAGAGGAGAATAATGGGAGCACATGACCTTTACCTCGCTATCGGGTACCTAAAAAAGAATGCACGACATGGATCCGAAAATGTATCCGTGAAAGACGTTCATTGAGATTGCCCTTAGGGATACGTATATCGAACTGTGTACAACAGATGCAGGAGCATGAACTAATGCAATATTCTTATACAAATTTTATAAAAAAGATCTTATGCAATCTTTATAAAGTTTGTATTAAAACATGTAAATGGTTTTAGGTAATGATAAAAGACACTTAACGTTTAAAAGTATCAACAAAAGTTTCTTTGCTTACGTTAACGAAACTAAAAGTCAGATTTAAGAAAAAAAACGCTATTTTTTCATTTATTAATAATTATTGTAAAATTCATTCCATGGTCTTAAAACTTTGGGAAAATGTGTTTTAATTACATTAATTTACACAAGTGCTCTTTGTAGACAATAAGGATTCACAGAGCAACTTTGAAGGTCTCGAAAGATTCGTAGAAAAGTTGATCATATATTTTTGAATAGCTGCTATATTTTCCTTTAAATCTTAGAAAAAATGTTATTTTACATCAATAGGAAGCCGAGATAACTTTTTTTTAAAAAATCACTGCGGTTTTTATTTTAACATTTATAGTTTAAATTTGCAGAGAGCATAGAAGAAGAGTTAGTTTATATTATAGTAGCATTAGAACAGACGTGCGCATGCGCAGTGGCTCCGCCTGCCGCTTTGGCGCGGTGGAGAACGTGTTCCAAAAAACGCTCTGTTTTTTTTTTAATTTAGGACTAGCTCGACGAGTTCCTTATAAATATGTAATAAGTTTGCAAGAAAAGTTACAATTAAATATAAAAATATCATATATTTAATTCTTATTGATTTTCATCCCAAGTAAGAAAGAGAAGCCAAAGCCACCGCCCTATTTTCGATACGATCGTAAAAGACTCATAAAAGCTCTTGGGGGCCCATTTTACGTCGATTCGATGAAGAACATCATAACGATACGTCGCTTTACAAGAGCCAAGAGAGGCCATCTCTTCGGCTTGTGATCGGGAGAACAGGCTTTCCTCCTTCCTTACATCGCATCCTGCCGCACGATGCTATACATGAGTAATTTGGAGGCGGTAGATTTTTATGATATAAAATTTCGCCTCAACTCCGCTGAGTCCGTTTCCGTAATGTCCTCGCAAGGACGTGCGGCTCTATATATTTCCTATTTTCTATGGGTTAGCAAATACTAATAAGGTTCTTAACCATTTCGAAGACTTATTTTTATTGCCCTCTCTCGTCTCCCCTTCCTCCCTTTCTCTCCCGCCACTATCGCAACAAGTATCTGTATATCGAGGTAATGTCGTTAATTGAGACCAGAATTCTCTCCTTTGTTGGTGATTGAAGGAAATGTTTTCTCGAGGCACCGACTGTGTTATCAAATAATCAGTATATGAATTGCAAGCTAAAGGATATTATCTCAATAATACATTTACCAATTAAATACATAATTGAGTTTGTTTCTTACTTTACTGATATTGTGGATTTTCTGAAAATTATGATTATCTAAACTCACAATACAATTATAATGAAGAATTTTTTGGATTTATTTTAAGTGATTACGATATTAAATTACAATTAAGGAGATGCCGTCGGTATAAACTTAATTTTTCTTTAGCTGATATTTTTTTTTCTATTTATAATGATAATGTGTATTTGGACTAGAACAGCCTAGTGCTAGATATAGTATATCATTGGGTGCTAGGCGCAATTGATTTAATTTGTCGTGTTCCCAATTAATGGTGATGTTTACGCCCATTAACCCATTTTTTCCCAAGCGGCCATTTTATAGTTGATTACTATAATGTATTTTTGATTTTTCATCAAATTCAAACCGCCATTTTGAACTTTTCCAATGGAATTTTCAAAATTCTGACTTCAGAATCATAAAGAGCGGACAATTTTACTTCGAAAAGTGCTATTGGTTATTATTATTTTTTTTTCGACAATTTTTTAGGCAAAAAACCAATCAACTATAAAATGGCCGCTTGGGAAGTAATGGGTTAAAAGCTAACCCCAACATTGTGGTTATACCTAACTTTGCTTATAAAGTTTAGTATATTTTTTATTGTATGTAATATTCGGACTTGGCCGGCGTAATTCTAGATGTTATTAAGCATTCTTTGCAAGATGAAGCATATATGTAACCTATCGTTTTTTTTTTTAATTAATTGGAACAGGAAAATAGACGAAACAGCCTGCAGAGAACGGATATAGCTACATCCCTGTAATGAGAAATTAATAATATAATCAACGTAATTGATACGATATCGATGGAAAACAGTATGCAAACTATTGATGTTTGAATAGTATAAGTTTGTAAATAGTTTGAAATGTATGATGAATTGTTCATACAATTCTTATTATATTTATCTTATCAAAAGCAACTTTGAATAAAGCTGTAGCAACATAATATTGAATTTGAATTCAGTAGTATAGATGAGAATAAAAAGTGAGTTTTTGATTTTAAGATCTAGAATATCAGATAATCATTTAACATAGAATTTAAAAATTTGAAGACTAATTTGGAAAACAATTTTTTATGTGAAACTGCAGCAAAACTATTACATTGTAGAAAAATAAAAGAGGAATTAATTCTGAAAAAGTTTATCAGAAAAAAAAACTTAATTCATAATTTAACACGTTAAAATGGACCTTCCACTCTGTTTTTTAAAAAGCGATTATGTTAAATGAAAGCTATTCTGCGCTAAGAAAAGTTTGGTATAACTGCTGCACAAAACAAGAGAGCGCTCCTATACTTTGATTTGGTGTGGTTACTGCCTCACTTCGGGACGTCCACTGCCCCAAAGCGAGGCATCATCCCTCCCGCTAACGCTCACGTAAAGGTTAGATCCGCGTACGGAGTATCTCCTGTCCCACTATGAGACGCGAGACGTCCCAAAACGAGGTAGCAGCAGCACCAAAACAAAAATACAGTAGCGCTCTCTTGTTTTGTGCGGCTAATGTCCCAAACTTTTCTCATTGTGATGTTTCGTGGGGCTAGTGCATCATGTGGGACAAAACATGCACTTTATATATACCTATATTGAACCATGCACACACAAATTCAAGATATAAATATATGTAATGCATGTTTTACTACATGCTGTACTAGCGTCTTCAAATGGCAGAATAGTTTTCATTATAAACAATCTTTCCTGCTAAAAAGTTATTTTTTGGTTGCAAATAAAACAAGCTATTTCAATCAAAGTACTAATTTCAATAAAGATGTGCTATCATATGTATTTACGACTTTATATTGCAACTTTTTTATTTTATAACAATTCCCCCTGCCAACCGAACCAAAGATTGAATAATACAAAATTTTAGAAAAAAACGTCTAAAATCTTGTTGAAAGAAATCGATTTATCGTTGCAATGTACATCTTGCAATAAAACCAGATATTACTCGAATGTATATACTACATGGTGTTGGTGTGTGGTGGTGGTGAAGGCATTGAAGCTCTCCTCCCATTTCCCTTTACTTCTCCTTTGTCACCCTTTCTCTCCCCCGCTGAAGACGCCAACATCAGCTTTTGCGTAAATATGGATACGTTGCACATTCTACCCCCGAGGCTTGGCATTTGAAAGTATATATAACTTAGAGAGAAAGAACACCCTATGCGTCGTAGCACTAGAAAAGTCACAACAGCGTGTAATATGAAATTTTTAAATTCTTTTCCTTGTTGACTGTGCTGATAGACATGCACTGAAAAAATACTTTCAAAGCTTTAACCAGAGATATAATGCTTGGAAGAGCTTTGGTTATGAGATCCAAAGTATTTTGACAATTTGGCTAAGCGACAAACACTTGTTCTATTGTGGCATCCAAAGCTTTGATTTTGAAATCCAAAGCTTTAAATATTGCAGCTATTAGTAATGTAATTAGGTTTTAAATAGTTTTGCATGAATTCCAGTACGAACCCGTTAATACCATATTTCTCTATCTTATCAATTAGTTTTTCATTATTCACTGTATCGAAAGGTTTTGCAACACTAAACATAATGCTATTGTAGGATAATTATTATTTAAAATTTTTGTTATTTAAAAATCCAAAACCGGTGAATCAATGTAACATATACTATTACAGCTATCCTTACGCTTGGAAATCCGAACTCGAAATGATTCTTAGTTGATAATACAATAATTTATATATTATACTACCAACGGCTTAGTTTTTTTAATTTTAGCATTTCCAAAAAAAAAACGCTTTCCTGTTTTGCCCAGGCATTCCATATTGCTCGGATTTCCTCTAAAATTGAAACAATTATAGTTTAGCGTGCAATGCAATGGTCAAATGTATGTTACTTGAAGTTTGCCAGAGGACTTCGTCGAGTCTGGACATTCAATTTTGTCTTCTTCATCTTTCATTCGTCTTTTTTTTCCGCGTTAGCAGTCTTACCCTCGCTCGAATCGAGGCGCTCCAGTGTCTTTTATTTGAGCGAGCATGCAAACGCGTCGGGAGAACCAAAAAGGAGAGAAGGATGAAAAGTAAAGGGTGCAGGAGAGACGCGAGATAAATAAAATGAAAGAAAATGAGATAGAAAAAGAGTGAGGGAAGGTGGGAGGGAGAAAGAGGCAAATGGGATCTGACGACCGGGACGACGACGACGACGTACTCCTCTGGCCGAAAAGTTTGCAATCCGTGTCTAGATCGTCGGCGCAGTTTCGGCGGGATTGAAGAAAATACGAGGAAACTTTTCGATTTCGGCGTGCGAAGGACTGCCTGGGCGCCCAAGCAAGCGACAGGCTCGAGAGAACGAGGGAGCGAGAGAAAGAGAGAGAGAGAGAGAGAGAGAGAGAGAGAGAGAGAGAGAGAGAGAAACGTGCGGAAGATACGAGCTGAGGAAGGGAAGGGTGAAAGAGACAGCAAGAGATAGAGAGGAAAATAATCATTTTGCTTGTGGGAGTAAAGCGGAATCAAGTGAAATCTGCAAGCGAACGTCTGTACATTTTCATGATTAGTTGGACTGTTTTTGTTTACCGAAGAAACCGCTGACTATGTACTAAATGTACTTTCTGGCCAGGCCAACTTCTACATTATTTGTTATAGATCCTGTTTATTTTATATCCAAGTACTTTTTAAATTCTTAGAGTAATGTATACCTTAATCAAATTCAAATGTAATCATCTGTAATTGTTTGAAACATTCAAAGTAAAAGCTATAATAAAAATTTGCCTTGAATATGGTACTTAAATTAATTTGAATTGTGTTAGTATCTTATTAGCCGGTACCTACTTCACATTCCAAGTTTACATTTAAGCTGTAGCAAATTATATGTTTTCTGCAAATAAGGGATTACGAAGTGCAATTATTTTAGAGCAACAGTTTGTTTATGATTCGCCGCACGTATACATTAGAAGTAACTGCAGCCTAATGAAATAAAGTCCTTTACCTCTTTGAGGACGATTGTGGATTTCCTGTACTGCGGCGAGGAAGAGCTTACGCCGGTGCGGCTGCTGTGGGTTTGCGTGAGGAACGTTTGGAATCGGAGCGGAAGGGGATCGACTACTACATATATATATATATACCCTTCCTTTCTATCTTCATGATCCCGCTACTAGTCTCTACTATAAATTTACCGTTAAAGGCACGAGACTGTAATAAAATGATTTAATTTCAAATAAAAAGTTTTCAGATATACACTAAATGGTTAAATTGCTTTTATATCAGTCTATAATATGTTTACCGATACTACAGGAAAAATAAGTAATAGTGGATTTTAGCGATACGGTAAAGTTAATATTTCAAAAAATATGATTTGTGCATATGGCATTGCAGGATCGATCCATATATTAAATTTTAGAGTGGATTGACATAAATAATTTACATGATTGTACTTTTTGAATAATTATTGTCAAACGGATCGAATCTTAAATTCGTCAGTACGTACAATAGATGCGTAGTCCTTCGAATAAACGATAAAAATGGGATACTATCGATAATATTATTTACATATATATTAAGAACCTATATAGTGTTTATCATTGATTGAACTAGAACTTTCTCCATACATTTTTATTATTTTCATGCTTGGTAATTAAGTTTAAGTCTCTTTTTATTCAGGGCGAATATAAAAAGAGGAAATTAATTAATTGTAAGTAATAATTTTTAGTAGTTTATTTAAACAATTACACAGTACAATGCATATAAGATAAAATTCACTCAAAGATAGTATAATTATTACCATTTAGTAAGTTTGACCTTGTGCTCCGATCTCGCTTCACCCATTTCCTCTTTTTCTCTCCTCTGCTCGCAATTACTACATGTGTAATTAGTTACAATATCCTAATATTTGTACCTAGATTTAGATTATCAATATTTTGGTAGTTGTAGACTAGGTGTTTTCTGGAATATTCCTCTAAGTTTTTCATAATCCGTCCATACAAACGAAATACTAAAGTTAAATAGGTACCTTTTTATTGTTTTGTTCACTCCTTTTAGTATGACTTTCTTTATAAAATTGATGTTTTCATGCAATAATAACTTGCATTTGCACAATTTTACTGCAAACCATTTAACTATTCATTCTGACGGTCAAACATTAACAGTTACAGTGTATGTTTGGTCGTACGGTCACCTTTTTCGAGTGGCTTGAACCTTATCATTTTCCAGTGTTTCAGCATATTGCCACTGGGCACATACAATTACTCTATAATTTAAACTGTCTCACTATGCTTCTCTGAGACCGTACGAATGTATTCTATTTATTTGATTGAGAAAATAAAATACTTTATATGACAATATAAATATAATATTCAATTATCATTTAATTGCGCATTATTCTTTTTTTTTGTGTTATAGGTGCAGTAAATACAAAATCGAATCAATTTGCAATGATCTCATTAATTTATGTACAGCATTATCAGTTTATATTAAATAAAAATTACTAATACTACAGATGCACAGAAGTATAACCGAGTACGCCTGCAAAGAATTTTTCCTTAGCGATTTTCACGGCAGATATAAATTTTGTTGTCTTATATAACCAACAAGTACTTCCGATGTTCGCTGAATTCGATTTTCTCCCCAGTTTCGTTGTGTTTCCATCTTTCTGTCAAACTCTCCGCGCCCTATCTCCCAGTATTCGCGCGAGTTAGCTCGCTCTGACTTTCACTGTTTGTTTATCTTTCTTTCTGCCAGTGCTCTCGCGTATACACGTCGTCCGCTATCCGTGCTTGTCTCACCCTTTCCCTCTTTTTCTCTCTCGCTCTCTGCTCGCCAACCGACTTTCTGGAGTTTCTCTGCGCTACTTCACTCGTTTGTTGCATTCAAGTGTATCATACTATGCTGGTCGAAAATCGAATTCAGCTCTGATGTAGAATGTGACTGGAAAATATACTACTTTGTTTATTTATATAGGGAATTTTAAAAATGTCGTTTTTTGTTGTTCGTTAATAAATCTACAGGTTAACAATATAACGTAGCATTGGAATGATTTTTATGAAATATCTGAAGTAATGAACCCATTTACACTTCAACACATTATTTGATTCGTTCTTCATTACTAAAATACTTCCAAAGCATAAAAAATGTGAGAAATACTTAATCATTCGTTTTTTACTTAAACAAAGATAATTGAAAATCGGGTCTTTCTATAGTCGTCTGCTTCTACTTCCACGTATTAAGCATAGGGAACAATAATTTCGGTCTTTTTTAAAACATGCCCCGTTAAGTAAGGGAACTAATTTTTTTAATTTAACATCTTTATGTATAACTCTAAATGATAGTACAAATTTCTTGTATTTCCTATCTAATAAAAACTTGCCTTTAAAAAGGTAAAATCTTGGCAAGTATAAGTGTATTTTCCCACTCGCTTCAGTTTATTTCTATAAAATGCTTTTAGACCATTCATAGCTTGCTAATTTTTTGGATAATAAATTTAATAATTTAGTTTAACAATTTCACCAATTGTCTTAATTATAACCTATTGTGTCTATAATTTTATTTTTTTTATAATAAAATTCATACCTCTTTTATTTAGTAATATTCTATGAGATCAGATTTATTAAAATGATTCTCTTTCTAAGAATCATAGAATATTATTAAATGTAGTCTTTTATTTAGTATAGCAACATTA
>UELU01143212.1:1223-25356 GCA_900490025.1 Megastigmus dorsalis
CTGCACTACTAGTTCGGATATTCCATATTCTATAACCTTCGTAGAAGAGTACATCTTGGTTTATACATTGCTCGTAAAATCTGAGTTAAATTTTCAAAATATGCAGCAGAATCCTTTTTAATGGGGTTAATTATAAATTAATTATTTTTCCACTTTTGAAAAAATAATTATGTCGGTTCGTACTCTACTTGGTTCTCGAAAAAAAAAAAATAATGCAATTCTGATAATATTCATCTACCGCCATCTATTATCCTCCATCTCAATTATATTTGGCGATATCAACAAATTGAAAAAAAACAACACGGCGTATTGTCGGTCTTCTCTGTAACCTCAAAACCGTACTTTTTTCCGAGATCATTGGAGACCGGAGTGAAGTTGCTGCACTCTGCTCGCCGCTTGGTAAAGTGACGACGACGAACACGACTGGAACGGTCATTTTAGACCCGTAATTTCGGCAACGGCGATGAATAATCAATATTTCTAATATTTATTACGAAAGGATAAAAATATTAACGCTAACCAAAAACGACTATTTCGACTTACTGTTATCCCATCTACAAGAATATGGCAGAAATATTCGAAAAAAACATTTATTTCAGAAAATAAATTTTTTATCTTTTGAACCTAAAATTTTACATTAATTCTGGTTATACCATTGAATTCTTATCGCAGCTTAACATCGAATGAGACCTGCTGCACTTTTATTTTTCTATCCAGTTCCGAATAATCTTAAGTCAAAAGTGGTCCGTGCTACGTGTGTCATACGGTACATGCTTCGGTTTTTTCTGACAAACTTAACGAAGGAATATGGGCGAATTGAAATGAGTGCCTTTTACGCAAAAAATGCAGAATCAGCACAGGAAAGACATTACAGGCAAAAGCATCATTCCAAGTAGCAAAATTGTCAAGGAGGAGAGGATAGACGATCGTTTAAGAACTCTATAAATACAATATAATCAATAAATATATATTAACAATCACACATAAGGATTAGTAAGAAACGATAATCAACTACACTATACAACATAAAATCGCTACAAAACATATCAGACACTAACCACTGCTACCAACTACATACGTTGACCAGGAAACTAACACTTACATAACTACATGATAAAGAAAACACACTATAGCTAAAAAACAGACGACAGAAAAAAGTAAACATAACATAAATTAAGGAAACACATAGGAAAAATTAAATTAAATATAAAATACTGAGAAAATACGCAAAGGAAAAGAAATTTAATTAAAAAGCACAAAACATACTCATAGTCATGAATACAGTTACCCATTTTGGCTGGATATCCAGGGTATAAAAGGACAACCGGGCGTAAGGAGCAACACTTCTATTTTACTGGTCACTCGAACAGGTAGATAGCAGCAACCTAGGGGAGGTCATCCGAGTGGAGAGCTTTCCCCGAGTTGGGTTTTCACGAACCTAGCGTTGAAAGTAGTGCGGATTACCCAAGTGGGGAACACGTTGCGCTTCCACGTGAACTGCTATTTGTAGCATTTCACATTATCCTCCTCCTTAATCCCTTAACGGTGATCGTGTAGTTTAAACTCACTTTGCACTAATAAATATTAAATTTAAACCGACTCGTGTGGAACCTTTCAATCCACGTGTGCTTGAGAAAATCTGACAACTGACATTCAAACAATTACAAAAAATTCAACGCCATCTAGCATTGTAGATAGAACACAGGAAAACTTACCGACAGAGGGTAAATCGGTATTTACCATATATTTAGGCGCGAAAATTTAAAAATGAAAATCATACACTCATATGATTACACATAAATTTCATTTAGATGAACACACCATAACAATTACCATTAACAAAATAAATTATACAACATTATTATTATTTTTATAATACAATATTAAATCAATTTATGAATTAATTGATTCTATAATTAGTACCTGTAGTTATATTCATTTGAGCATTCCTATCCAAAAGCTAGAGAAGCTATCCTGATTCACCGTCAATTTTTATTTATATATTTATTTATACATTATTTAAGTTATTAACAAAAAAAAAAGAGATAATAAGTAAGAGAACCTAACATTTGGTACCCCTGGTGGGACGGTGATATCATGGAGAATGCAATAATAAAAAAATCATAATTAATTAAATTGATTATAACTAAATAATTTAATAATGGTAAATTAAAAGATAATACAAAATAATCGTTTAAACATTTCAGAACAAGAGAAATTTTACATGTACGCAAAAGTACATAGGACGGCGAATTTAAACAATTAATGTTTAATTAAAATTTGTTTAATTGACAAATAAGAACAAATGTAAATTCATTTCCAACAAAAGGATGGAAAGTACAATAAGATAGCTGTGCTATTAACAATAATTAAAAACAAATTAAATTATTTAACAAATAAAACATTTTTCCCTTGTTTTTTATCTTTTGAACATCGTGGGAAATACGTCTCGCTCGAGAATAATTAAATAAAATAACAATTTTAATGATTTAATAACAAATTTTTTTTTGTAAATTAAATGATTACGACAGCTTATCACACTATAGGTGAGGATCATTTATCACTTATTGCGCAAAATTTAGTAGAGAGAATAGAAAGAATTGAGGATTTTGATGTAGAAATTGAAGAAGAACACGATACATTATTCAAGAATTATAAGGATTTACATTTAAAAGTGGATAGATTAGAATATTTAATAACTCAATCATACAAAAAAATTGATGATTTAGAAGAAAACATAGATTTTTTAAACAAAGAAAATAAAACCCTACGGGTAGAAAATAGGCTATTGCATCAATTATTATCAACGAGTAATAAAAAGTTGAGCACCAGAATTCTACTTTTAGAATGTGCAATGCAATCCATTTGCACTAAAATGAGCAAGTTATGTATAGAGTGTACTGAAAAAAATAATAGAGATTCAGTTAAGTAAAAGTCGTGAATATTAATATTAACACTTATATATAATAAAAGAAATCGGCTAATAATAAGTTTAAAATGAATACGCAAGGAAGAAAACCACGTGGAAGAAGTGCAGGAAGAAGAATAATCACAAGAAGCGTGAACAGAGCTTCCGTACCAGAACAACTAATAACTCAGACAAATAATTATTCTAGTTCTTCTTTAAATATATCAGGAATTGTACCATTCCAAGCCATGACTCCTCCACTACTAAATAACCCTTCATCCGAGAGGAGAGAGGAAGATTTAAGAACAAGTAGGAGGGGGACAGAAGAGATGACAGAATTAACAGGAATTCTGTATACTTTAAGAGATAGACCAAAAGGAACGGCAAAACTAGTACAAGAAAATCAGAGCAAATTGGAAAAGGTATCTCAAAAATGCGAAAAAATAAGTGATTTCGGGCGACGGATAAATGAGGTAGATGTCATAAATAGTACAGCTATTATAAAAAATTCCAATCGCATGAACTTTATTTAAAAAAGACTGGCCGAAATCAATGAAAGAAGATTACGAATGGAAGAACACAATACACGACTTAGTGTTGCAGTACATGATCAAGATATGAGATTCAGCGAGTTAAATAAGAAACAAGAAGAATTACATGGAAGAATTGAAGAAACAAGGGAGGACTTAATTGAGTATGTTACAACAATCAGACAGACTCTGATAAATGTAGGAGGAAATATTAAAATAGACCTACCCACGTTTAAGGAAAAACGGAAGAGAGACCGATGCATTATATCAAATTATTGAAAGAATATTTGGACGTAATGGTAGCAGGAGTGAATCCGAAGCATATAATAGCACAATCATTAAAAGGTCCAGCACGAGACTGGTGGGAGTTACTTGAGCAAAGGGTGACGTCATTTGATGATTTCCACGCTATCTTTCGAGACAAATATTGGAATTGCGCAGCACAGGCGAATATTCGTCGAGAGCTCGAGTTTGGGTTTTTTAGGAAAGACAATGGTTTAACTCGCGGAGAGTACATTACTCGGTTATATAATAAATTGAGAATGCTAGAGGACGTACCTAGTATGACAGAAATCATCGAGAAATTGTTATGACATTTTGATGAAAATGTTCAACAGTCAATCTTAACAAGAGCCATAAATAAGATTGAACAATTAATCAAAATGTTGGATTCTTTGGATTAAGTGGGATTATTAAACATAACGTCGGCAGAGAAGCGTAATAATTCATACAATATCCCAAGTTGAAGGAAGAAAAACAATAATAGCTATTCTGGAATGGGGGACAGGAACTTCAGATCATCTACACCAGTTAGCGATAATTTAAGGACAAACAATAATACATATAAAAATCAAGATAATAGGAATAACTATCGATCAAATTCTCAGCCACCGAGAAATGAGCAACCACGAGGGTATAATCAAGGATCAATGCGGCCACGACCAGTGGAAGTGCGGGAGATTGAACTTGAATTGAATTGAAAAAGGTTATACTAGGAGCCTCGGAAGAAAAAAAATAACTCTAGTACAACGGAAACGAATGTAAATAAAGAATATACAGAAAAACAAGAAATCATTAACAATGTACAAACAATTTTTGAAAATACTCGCGAATTCTTACTTAAAGAAGAACCAGCACAAAGAAGTAGAACAGAATATGTCTGTCCAGAAATAAGTATTGAAATTGAGGGGATACAAGTACTTGCGTTACTAGACACAGGGAGTAGAATCACGTGTCTATCCCAAGAAATGTATGAAAAATTCAAGGAGACAAATTTTTCAACGTGCCCCACTTTTCCATTAGTAAATACAAAGGCTATTGGATTCACAGGGGAAAAATCAATCCTACTTAAGAAACAAATAAATGCCAATGTACGAATCAAAAAGAAGAGCGAACGATTAAATTTTATAATCATACCTAAGTTGGTTAAGCAATGTATTCTAGGAGTGGATGCACAAGCCGTACTAAAAATAAAATTAAATATGTCAAACAGAGAAATTAATCTACTAAAGGATGTTCATCAAAACTATGACAAAGGAAAAATTAATTCGATGGACCAGGCAGTTATTAGCTATGTCTACGATGAACTACGTAATAGTTTACCAGGAACGTTAGAGATAAAAAAGACGGAGAAGTAGAAGAACCGAATGAGATAACAGATCAAGACATAGAGAATAAATTAGAGGATATTGGAGAAAAGGGCATTCAGTATAAGGAACAACTAAAAAATCTAATTAAACGGCATCGTAAAATTTTTAGCTCTAAACCAGGAAGATTTGCGGCATATGAACATAAATTAATCCTAAAGGACAATACACCATTCTTTTCAAAAACTTAATATGATATTATTGAAAGATCCACAAGCCCTTACATAAATCCAGCAGTTGCAGTGATAAAAAAAATAGCACAGTGAGATTATGCTTGGATGCAAGGAATCTAAATAAACATTTACAAAATGATTATGATTCTCCAGAGGAATTGGATGAAATTCTAAAAAAAATTGGTAACATAGCAGTTATGAGTAGTATGGATCTGACTGCTAGTTTTTGGCAGATTTCATTAGCGCAAGAGTCAAGAAAATATACGGCATTTCGAATTAATGGCAAAACGTATCAACACAAGGTTGTACCTTTTGGATTAAAGGTTCGTACAGCAGCATTAATAAGAGCATCAGAGCCAGTGTTAAAAGGATTTGAAGACTTTGTCATAAACTTTGTGGATGGCTGGATGTGTGTATCACAAAATTTCGAAGATCATCTTGAGCATTTAGATTTTTTATTTGAAAGGATTAGTTTAGAAAATCTAACTGTGAATTTCGATTAAGTGGATTTTTGCAAAACTGAAATAAAATTCTTGGGACATATTTTAACAACTGAAGGAGTCAGATTGGATCCGAAAAAAGTAGAAGACATTGAAAACTTCCCGTCTCCAAGGAATGAGAAGCAAGTTAAAGGATTTTTGGGGATGATTAATTTTTGCTCCAAATTTGCAGATAGATTGTCATATGAAGCTCAACCCTTATATGAGTGTATAAGTGGTAAGAAGAAATTTAATTGGGGTCATAAAGAAGAAGATGCATTTAAAAAACTAAAAACTCTTTTTAGTAAAGAAGCTTTCCTCTATCACCCAGTGAGAACAAGACCATTTATTTTAACCACAGATGCAAGTAATTATGCAATTGGTGCGGTACTATGTCAGGAAAATGAGTTTGGCCAACCCCATATTATAACCATGGCTAGTCGAACATTACGTGAAGCAGAAAGGAAGTATTTTACAAAAGAACAAGAACTTTTAGCCATTGTATGGGCATTACAGAAATTTCGAGCGTATCTCGTCGGTGCCAAGATAAAAATTCAAACGGATCACAGAGCATTAATTTTTTTATCGACTTGCCAATTTTTGAGCGGTAGCTTAACTACATGGTCACTGGCGATTCAGGATTATGATTAGAAGATTGAGCATGTTGAAGGAAGAAACAACATGATAGGAGACACTCTAAGTAGAATTCCTAGGCAACAATGTGATGTGCATGACGAAAAAACTTTAATTGCAATCCTCTTAACTCGAAGCCCAAGTAAGAGTATAAAGGAAAAGTTAAAAGACATTCAAAAATATCAATTAAAACATGATAAATGGCATTTAAGAGGAAACATACTTTTGAAAAATAACCATATAGGTCTGAGCTCTAATTTGGCAGAAAATTTAATCGAAGAAACACATGTGCTATATGGACATATCGGTCCAAGGAAATGTAGCCATATGATCTCAGAACATTTTTACTATTCAAAATAAAAAAAAACTAGCAGCAAAAATAATCAAGATATGCGATAGCTGCCAAAGGAATAAAATCTATACTTTAAGCACAGCCGCTGAATATAAACCAATAATCCCTGAAAAAATCACGAATTAGTATCTATAGATTTGTACGGTCATTTGCCGACATCAACAGGAGGAGTAAAACACATTTTAGCGGTCATAGACGTAGTATCGAAATATATTGTTTTACATGCACTGAAAAAGGCTAATACGAGAGCAACGATCAATAAAATATTCAATAATTACATAAAATTAGGCGGGAAACCAATGAGAATCCAAAGTGATCACGGAACACAATTCACTTCAAAAACCTGGATTAATAAATTAAAAAGTGAACAAATTAAACCAATATTTTCTTCAATCCGACATCCACAAGGGAATATCGTTGAAAGGGTTAATCGAGAGTTAGGTCGATTTTTTAGAACTTTAGTGGGCGAAAAACCGAAAAGCTGGGCCACGTGGATTCCATTTATTCAAAACTGTCTTAATGAAACATACCACGATACAATTGCAATAACTCTATTAGAATTACACTTTAATAAAAAACCTACGCGATATTGGGAAAAGTGGGTTGACTTACCCAAGATAGATGACATACCTTGGGAGAGAAAACTAATGTGGGCAAGAGATAAAATGAAATCTAAAGACGAAAAACGTGCGAAAAATTTTTATGAAGAACATCAATTAATTAAATATAAATTAAACGATTGGGTGTTAGTAAAAGCATGCAATGTGTCGGTTGGTGAAAAACAAATCACCGCAAAGTTTATGTCAATATATGAAGGATCTTACATAATATCCCATGAATATAACAATGGAACGTACCTACTAATTCATCCTCATTCAAAAAATGACCAAGGAAAATTTCACACTAATATGCTTCGTCCTTATTTTAGAAAAATTGCCTAATAAACTGCAACGCCGCAAACTCAGAAGGAGGATAGAAAGACACATGCTATGGCTGCAGGAGCAGATTAAAGATTTAAAATAGGATGCGAGACGTGCGAAGGAGAGGCAGGAAAGTCAACATCGAGAGATGATGATTGCACTATTTGCGAAACATCGCGCGCAACGAGAGAAACAGAAGGAGAAGCTTCGTGAGCAGGCGCGTAACACCGTAAAGTTGGTGCGTGACTGGCTCACAACCAAGTATACCCCGGATGCACGAGTAAGGAGCTCTCCTGCTCGGCTTCTGCAGCAACGGCTGGAAACCCTTGAACTGGCGAATAATACCCAGGAGCCGCGAGACGTGAGTGGCTCCCTCTTCCGTCAACCACAGGCGACCATCCGGAACGAGGAAGGTGAGCGAGAGGTGATTCCGGCGAGTCGGATGGAAACATTTGAAGATATGCTGAGAGCAGTGGAGGGCTTAACAGCGCCATTGGACGCCCCCGGAAAAACCCTCTCGAGGAAGGAAGTTTGTAAGAAATGGTTCGTGGCGTTATTTGGAGAAGACAGCGACGAGGATGAGGACATCCTGGAGCTAACGGCCTCCTCGCTGGCAGATCCCTAAGGAAAAAAAGACTTATTTTATTTTTTATAAAAATTTTTTGTATATAGTTTTTTTTATGAATAATTTTTCTATATAAAAGTCTAATCATTGATATGTATTATAAAGTATACCTTCACCTGCATTTTAGCATCTAAATTTTTTTTTCATCGTATATCGGGAAAAAGAAAATTTAGTTGGGGGGACCAATGACACAGGTCTGTTGCACCTAAAAAGAAAAAGTAAAATTAATATATTGAATTTATGTCTCCAATAATTAATATTAATTTAAGAGTTAAAATTATTGAAAAAAATACTATTGAAAAAATTAGTATAAAATTATTGAAAAAATAAAAAATACTCCATATAGAAAGGTCAAACTTAAAATAGAGAAAAATTAGTATTAAAATTAAATTAATCAAATATCAAATATAAAGATTATTTAAACAAAATGCTAATGCAACTGCAATAATTGCATTAGTTGATTATTAATGAAAATGTTGTAGTTACCTATAATTTGAGGTAAGAACTATCAAAGAGAATTTGAATAAGCGCGCCATAGCCTGGGTCAAGAAACGAGTCAAGGAACCGATCTATGACCAGCAAAGCTTATCCAATTTAAATTTTCGCACTATGCGCAGAGAAAACACATTGAGCAGAATCAGCGCAGAAAAAAACAGTACAGGCAACAGCATCAGTCCAAGTAGCAAAATTGTCAAGGAAAAGAGGATAGACGATCCATTAAGAACCCTATAAATACAATATAATCAATAAATATATATTAACAATCACACATAAGGATTGGTAAGAAACGATAATCAACTACAGTCTACAACATAAAATCGATACATAACACACCAGACACTAACCACTGCTACCAACTACACAATTTGATCAGGTAACTAACACTTACATAACTACATGATAAAGAAAACACACTATAACTAAAAAAACAGACGACAGAAAAAAGTAAACATAACCTAAATTAAGGAAACACATAGGAAAAATTAAATTAAATAGAAAAAACCGAGAAAATACGTAAAGGGAAAGAAATTTAATTGAAAAGCACAAAACATACACATACTCAGGAACACAGTTACCCATTTTGGCGGGATATTCAGGGTATAAAAGGACCACCGGGCGTAAGGAGCAGCACTTCTATTTTACTGGTCACTGGAACAGGTAGATCGAAGCAGCCTAGGGGAGGTCATCCGAGTGGAGAGCTTTCCCCGAGTTGGGTTTTCACGAACCCGGCGTTGGAAGTAGCGCGGATTACCCAAGTGGGGAACACGTTGCGCTTCCACGTGAACTGCTATACGTAGCACTTCACATTATCCTCCTCCTTAACCCCTTAGCGGTGATTGTGTAGTTTAAACTCACTTTGCACTAATAAATATTAAATTTAAACCAACTTGTGTAGAACCTTTCAATCCGCGTGTGCTTGAGAACAGCTGACAGCTGATATTCAAGCAATTGCAAAAAATTCAACGCCATCTAGCAGCATAGATAGAACCCGGGAAAACTTACCGACACAGGGTAAATCGGCATTTACCATATATTTAGGTGCGAAAATTTAAAAATGAAAATCATACACTCATATGATTACACATAAATTTCATTTAGATGAACACACCATAACAATTACCATTAACAAAATAAATTATACAACATTATTATTATTTTTATAATACAATATTAAATCAATTTATGAATTAATTGATTCTATAATTAGTACCTGTAGTTATATTCATTTGAGCATTCCTATCCAAAAGCGAGAGAAGCTATCCTGATTCACCGTTAATTTTTATTTATATATTTATTTATACATTATTTAAGTTATTAACAAAAAAAAAAGAGATAATAAGTAAGAGAACCTAACAATATGCATTTAAATTCTTGTATTTATATGTCACTTTTTTCATATCGATTAAAATTGATACATGTCTGGCCAATTCTTACATTGATCTAATTCAATTTATGTATTGATTAATTATCAAGTGAAATGCAACAAAAAAGTATTAATTTATATGTATATTTATAAAAAATTATAATTATGTATTAGGAGCTTATAAAAACCAGTAGTAAAAGCCATCATGTCGCTAGAAAACCGATGTGTGTCAACCTTGAAATCTAATGTATAACAGTGGCAAATATAATACTCTCATTCGCTCATCATGTTTCAACTGCTCGGCCATTGAAAATGCTGCGTGGCTTAACCCATTAAGTCCTAATCGACCATTTCACAGTCCATTGGCTTTTGGCTTAGAAAATAAAGAAAATTAATGAAAACTAATGAGGAAATGATTGTTACCTATGTAAAATCGCCACTCAAAAATGAGGAAAATTTTCTTTTTCTGAAAATCGACTGTGGGCATTTATTTTAGTTACAAATCGATATAATGAGGTCTGAATAGTCTTCTTATATATTTTCGAGGTTGCTGAGTTCGAATGCATCATCAGATTTTCACTTTTCCAAAAGGCATGAAAATCTGATGATGGGTTCAAACTCAGCGATCTCAAAAACCTATAAAATGAATACTCGCATGCATATTTTCGGAAAAATTTGTGACGTTATCTCCCGATCTACGGTATCTTCGCGAGATTCCGTATTTGCATCTCACTGTTGCCGGATGCTCTCGAGTTTACCAGGGTTCGGATAGAGAAGAGGATGCGGTTTCCTTTAGTAAAAATAAAACCAGTCGGTCTCATTAAAGGTAACAAGAAAGTAGATTATATTCTTAATCATAATATAAATACAAAAAAAATGTGAATATAAAAAATCTTTATGGCTAGCTTGCTTATTCGCCGATATCTGCGAACAAAAAGAATACAAAAAAAAGGTATAGTCTCAATTCAAGAATGTCACGTATTACGTACTAAACTAAATCTAACGCGTCCCTTATGCGCGGCGGGTTTGCGGTTTAGGATACGGATAGAAAGGATTCCATCGAGGGGCACCTCGGGAGTCCTTGACGGAAACCAGACGTATGTGAGTGGCACCTCACATTCGCCCAGCGTACGGGAATCGGAGGTGGCGTGGTAAGAGGGTCACCTCTATACCGACGCCTGGAACACGGGTAAAGAGACGAGCACCTCAAGACGTTCGGGGTATATCCAGAGGGGCACCTCTGAGCTTACGGAGCGCGTATCCCTACCGGACTGCTGCCAAGAAGCACCTTGGCCGAACTGCCGATTTTCATCCAGCGCGAGTCAATTTCTATCCTCGCGCTGAGTCTGCTTGGGTAGGGAGCGTGCGCGGTGGGGTACACGTGAGACATACGGCAGCGCGAGCGGTGGGGACTCTCGGCTCGGTGCTCGGCCGTATGCTCACGTGTATGAGTCGCACTTGGTTGTGTGCGCGCGTGATCAAGCCGCGCTCGGCTTGTGTACGTGTGTACGTGAGCCACGCTTGGCGAACATTTAGCATCGATGCGCTGTCGTTGCAAATTTAATTTGCCACAGACTGAGTCGCCATTTTGAAATCACCATTTTGGAAAAGTTAAAATCTGATGATGGATTTGAACTCAGCAATCTCGAAAACCTATATGCAGACTATTCAGACCTCATTATATCGATTTATAACTAAAATAAATCCCCTCAGGCTATTTTAAGAAAAAGTATATTTTCCTCATTTTTGAGAGGCCATATTAAATTTTCCATGGAAAATGTGAAAAATCAGATACTGAATTCGGATAGAGCAGGCGATTTTACGTAGGAAACAATCATTTCCTCATTAGTTTTCATTAATTTTCTTTATTTTTTAAGCGAAAACCAATCGACTGTGAAATGGTCGATTAGGACTTAATGGGTTAATGTGACGTAGACGGCCATGATTAAATCCCTGCAGCGAATAAGCGCTTATCAAGTTTCATCTGCCCGGCAATTTAACATAAGGCATGGGTTAATGCACTGCACATACTACACCATCAATGCTATTCTGTTCTCCTAATACTTTTATCTTTGTACTATCACTTGAAATCGACAAAAATCGATGATTTGTGACACGCGTATCGTGCACATATGAAGGTGACATGACCCTCGGCCACTGAAGCGCAGGGTCCCACCTAAAACACCGGATTAACTAATAAAAATCAAAGAATTAAACATCTAATGAAAACTTACCTTCAAAAATGTAAAATCTTGGCAAGTATGAGTGTATTTTCCCACTCGCTTCAGTTTATTTCTATAAAATGCTTTTAGACAATTCTTAGTTTGTTAATTTTTTAAATAATAAATTTAATAGTTTAGTGTAACAATTTCACCAATTGTCTTAATTATAACATTTTGTGTTTATAATTTTATTTTTTTTTTATAATAAAATTCACATCTTTTTTGGTAATATTCTATAATATCATATTTATTCAATTGGTTTTCTTTCTAATAATCATAGAATATTATTACATGGTAGTCTTTTATTTAGTATAGCAACATTAAACTTGAGTTTTCAATTAAATAAAATCGCTTCTTTATTTATTCATATAAATTTTGCAATTTCTAATGGCCAATTTAAACGAATGAAACTTATGAAATCAATTCAGAAATTGTTAAGTACTCTTTTTCATCATTGTTTGCATTGTAACGGGGTAGGATTTAGGATTTAGGAGAATAAAAATACGCGGTGCTCGGGAGTCGAACCCCCGACGCCGAGAGTACGAGGCGAGCGCCCTAACCGCTGGGCCATTACCGTACTGGCCTCGACTCGGCATCAGAACGTAATGACAACTCCTTGCCGACATTACAGGGATCTACTACTATTCTCCAACGGCTAGCTCCTTGAAAATCCGTTGCCCGTTATAGCATATTCCAATAAATTTCCCAATTTACAATGGCCAATTTAAATTAATGAAATTTGTGAGATCTATTCAGAAATTGTCGAGTACTCTTTTTCTTAATTTTGCATATTTAAATAAAGTTTTCAATTTATAATGGCCAATTTAAGCTAAAGAAAGTTGTGAAATCAATTTAGAAATTCTCAAGTACTCTTTTTCTTAATTTTACATAGTTATTATTAATTGTTAATAAGTACCAAAATAATAAAATGAACTTCAACTTTGTAATGGTGCCTTATTAAGAATAGAGATGCCAATTGTTAACACCTTTGGTAGCTTTGATAGCTTATCTGGCATCTCTATTCTTAAAAATTGTATTGATTCATTATTAACATTAAAATATCTTTTGATGTTCCATGGTATATAAAAACACTCAATTGACCCCTTCGACATTTAGTTTGAACTTCTCTCTCCCATTTTTGTGTTAAGGAAGCAGGGCAAACTGTCATATGAAACACTCAATTGACCCTTTCGACATTTAGTTTGAATTTCTATCTCCCATTGTTGTAGCAGCTGGGCAAACTCCCAGAGTTCTAATATTATGAGTCGCAAGCAGTTGCGAATATAATGCGCCTCGTCCAGAACGACACGTTCACAATTTTATAAAATATCTTTAATCTTAATAAATAACTATATGAACATAATTGATGGCCCGTCTACAGGTAATTTATTGGTGGACTAGCGTCACTCGGATGTACATCCTCTTTACTTTTCATACCTAGTAATACAAAATTTTTCAAATGTTTTCATTTGAGAATGAACTTCCTTTTGTAAAATTAAAATATTGTGGTAATAATTTTTAAAGACATTTTAAACATATACGAATCACAATACATATTATGCATTGAAAACAAGTAATAAATAATAGAGCATTAAGATGCATTAAGATGACTGAAGAGTAATACTTTATTGACAAATACCATTACTATTGACACTATCTTGTAATTAAAAAAAATATAATAAAACTTAAAAATTTATAATCAGTTACTTTTAAAAATTTTATAACTTTACATAAAAATACAGTGAAACTACAAAACTATCTAAATATATTTGTGCAGCATATACTTTCTTTGGTTCATTATGATAATTTGTCTGATTTCCATGAAGAAAAATTATCCCGCTCTTATTATCACAAAATTTATATAAGTATGTCGAAACATTTTTAAAAATGTTAAGGAAGAGGAATGCAATATTTAAATACATTCTCCTATACTTTGATGAGGTACATGGATGGTTTAAATTTCTTTAAATTAATTATGACATTTAAATATTAAAGAAAATAATGACGATTATAATAATAATATACAGCACCTGAAATTGCCTGTAGACGGGCCACCAAGTATGTTCATATAGTTATTTATTAAGATTAAAGATATTTTATAAAATTGTGAACGTATCCCTCTGGACGAGGCGCATTATATTCGCAACTGTTTGCAGCATTGGGAGATAGAAGTTCCAATTAAATGTCGAAGACGTCAGTTGAGTGTTTCATACGACAGTTGGCCTACTTTCCTTCACACAACAATGGGAGATAAAAGTTCAAATTAAATGTCTAATAGGGACCCCCTATTTTTAACCCCGGAAATGAAAAGAGTGGAAAATTTTACGTTCAAATATGGTCTTGACCATTTTTAAATTTTGACTTTGGAAGATCATGCTCAATGTAAAGTTCGAGGTCACCATTGGATAGCCGAGGAAAAATCATGAATATTAGGTCTTGGATTTTTCCCTCTACGACTTCTGGTTTTCAAGTTATCGCACCGAACCTGGGTTTCTATTTAAAAAAAAAAAAACTTTGAAGGAATGCGATATGAACAATAAATTAGTTTTTGATCATGCAAAATTTGATGTTGAATCTACAGTGCATGAGCGACAGTCGGGATGAATGAAAGAGAAGAAGATCCTTGCAAAAAGTAAGAGCGGGAAACACTTGTCATTTTTAATTTTTAATTTTTAATTTTTAATTTTAATTATAAATTCTTATAAATTTCACCAATTTTGGTCTCCACTAGCACTTTTATTACTCTTAGGTTATATACACAGCATCCATCCGGCATAACATTTTGCGCCTAAGATAGCGTTGCCTGTCATCTTACTGATGACCCAGCAGGTAACCTTGGGTGAAACGCAATCTTTCTTTATACTTTTAAAAATTTACCAACATTTAACTAATATCCTTTTTCTTTAAATTTTATTTCCTGAAATTTCCGGCGTCTTTTTGGAGATTTATTTTCTGATTACACTCATCAAGTGGAGGTTCGAAGAGACTGTTTTAATACGTACACCTCCACGGGAAAACATGGGTATAATTTTGTTTGCTCGAGGAGATCAATAATTCTCATTATAAAGTTTAGTTTCATTAATTGTCGAGCGATAAATTCTTTTTAACTTATAAAATTGTTAATACAAAACGATATATTACGGTCTTGCTATTCATACATAGGCGTACTTTAGTAATAGTTGGTGCTTTTTCGTTATACCGTATCAACCCAACAGAAACCAGATGTACTAGAACATTATTGAAATTTTATAGAATTTTGATAATAAAGTAACTTCATTCGATAATTCTGATGTTTCATTGGATATTACCCTTAAATAGATCAATGTTTGTAGTTAATCGAATTCGACTAATCGAAAATTTAATAACGTTCTAGTCGTTCAGGTTGGGTGTAGCTTCAACGTACCGGCATTACGCCAATTAAATGGCTGAAGAAATTAAAATTTTGTCAAATTTTGGTTTCTAAATTGTTTAAAGATTTTTAACTGTATCAATTAAACAATAAATTAAAAATATATATCACAATACGGTAATTACGAATTGTATTTGAAATTTAAAAAAAAAATATTTAGTATATAGCTATATTACTATGCATTTATATTTTTAATTCAAACAATTATAAAATTAAAACTTATAATTAATGTAAAACATTTATACAGGGCGTCCCTCTATCTTTGCCGCAAAAGGATCCACCGGATAGAGGAGAAAATTCTAAGATATACGTAACTTTTCCGTTTTCCGATTAAATGCATAATTTTGGAGTTATGGGCAATTGAAAATTTAGAAAATCAGCCAATCAGCTCCCGCCACCATTGCCGCGCCGGCAACAGAAAAGAGAGCAGGCAGAGCTTCCGCGCTACTGCAGAAGCACCGGGGAACGGGAAGGAGAGCGCGCCTAACCTTCCCTGCTCTACTTGTTTAGCTGAAAACATAGACACTCACTGCGTTGTCCAAGTCTTCGGTCGGACAAGCGGCTGAGCGCTATAAGTATACCTATAGGTATTGCATTTGTTCGTTGGCTGTCTTCTCACACGTGATACGTAACGCGGGTTTGTATTGATCGCGTACCCTGTACGAGTATGGATATTGTCTCTGAGGCGTCTCAGCGTATCGATGCGCTATTCGCAAATTCAAAATGGCGTGCAAATATCTATTTCTATATGGATCGGATCTTTTCTTTTTTAATAGTTAAAGTCTAGACTTGGATATAAACACTAAAATAATATTAAATTAAAATAAATTCACTAAATGAATCTCGTTCATTAGCAAAACTCCTTTTTTTATTCAGAAATCCATGGGTTTGAAACGATTTCTAATTAAAAAAAGGCAACTGCTTATTATTACAATCATTAAACAGTCTCCAAATTTAAATAATCCAAGATCAATAAATTTTAACATACTGTTAATCGGCCACAGGCTTGAATTTCGGAATCCCCCCTGATTTTGGAACCAACTACCTAAAAAAATTGATGATCCCGTAGGTTGATAGGATTTTCGATGAGGATTCCAATGCTGACCTTGAATTTGACCTTAAACGTTTAGCCAAGATCATTTGAAGGTCAATATCATTTTTTCAAATTTTTTCATCGAGCTCTTGAGGTATCGAAGAACCAGCCAGATGCCAATTCACAGCATGATACAAAGCATTAATCTTGGATTATTTAAATTTAGCGGCTTTTCCATGATTGTAACTGTTAAAGCTTATTATTAATGTATCATAGAATCTGTGTGAAAAGTTTCAAAGACTGAGCATTGCTAGATTTCTTTTACGAGCATTTGAGATATTGAAATTCAAGCCTGTGATAAAATGCATTAATCTTATTACAAATATTCATTTTTCCTATTTATGAATAAATAAATTAGAATGAATAAATTAGACAATCTTTATTCTAGATTTACTGTAATTAGTCCCATTCTTCCGTCCCTTTCCCGTCCCTCGGAATGAATCGAATATTGGCACTCTTATACGATAATGCGCAGACCCGGGGCATTTCACCATGCTCGATGGATGGTTAAGGCCTAGGATATACTGTATAAAAATATATTTATTTCGTGAAGCTTTCCATTTAACAGCGGAGGAGACAAAAAGTCTTCTTAATGTAAGTCTCTTTGTTATCTTTATATATGTTGAAATGTGGTTCGAGGCTCCTCTTGCTATGAAAGCTCCCACCAATGATTGGAAATTTATAAAAAAAATTGATAACTATCAAGCGATTGATTCTATCATTGCTGATGCAGCTCTGAACAAATTCCTCAATCATTTGTGGTATCTTAGTACAGAAATAAGTGCAATATCTTTTTTCGATGAGGAATTGTCTGCAGATGTTAAACGGAAATAGGTAAAAGCTTTGGAATTCGACCCTGGTCTAGACATCGAGTCACCAAAGCGATTCTATGTTTACAATGAAATGAAAAATTTGTTGCAAAAGAATATAGATTATTTCACTAATGCATAGTCAATAGGTATTTTTTTTTTTTTTTTTGATAGATTCGAAATAAACAAACAATTTTTGCAGAGCGATGTTGAAACCTGAAGAAAGAATGACGATTGTATAAAAGGTATAAAGCTAAGTAAATAATTAAAGGTTGTCAACGATGAGGCTGAACGAGGCATACATTTAACTCAAGAATACATAAATAAGCATACAAAAGATGAAAAACAACCGCAGTATTTACTTCAAGTCGTGAGTGAGTTTATAAAAGACTACCCAAATGCTAATAAAGAAACTATATTAAAAAAGATTAAGAAAAAAATCATTAAAATGTATAACTTAAATATAAGTAAATTACGCTGTAACTATGCTACGTTAAATATGAAAGCTTTTATTACTACTAGACTAGGATTTGCATTGTTTACTATACAAAAGAGCAGCCAGACGAGTATAGTTAACGACATTGTCGGTTTCATACTTTGTTCGTTCAATTTTTAATATTTAACTTTTTGCAAGTTGATCCCAATTTTAGTGGACTACAGAGAATTGAGCTGAGCTCGAAAAAAGTTGAACTATTAAAAATTGAACGAAAAAAGTATTAAACTGTAATTGTCGGTAAATATGCTCTATCAGTTTCTTCATAAGACATTTTTTCTATTTTGTGGATATCGGAGCTGTAAGATCGATCGATTCGCGCCGTAATTCAGTTCTCCCACATTTTGCTCATAATGCTTTAAATACCGAGTATTATTAACAGGATATGATAGTGTCTGAAAAGATGCCTACCTTACCACTATGTCGTTCGTCAAGCACATGACGAGAAACTGGCCCGATCAACAATAATAACACAGGCCTACAAATTTTTAACCCAGAGACTAGACCTATCGTACTTGAAGGATTTTGATGCGGTGAAACCGAATCCGTACTCAGAAATGCTCCTATACGTCTGGTTTTCGAGATATTCTAACCTAAAAGTGCAAAAAACACCGTTTTTGCCCATTTTTGAGGTTATATATACACGGCAGATTTATTTTTCACAGAAAAGTACACTCGGGATTTTAATGTATAAGTCTTCCTCTTTCAAATAACGTTGAATTTGTTCAAATATCTCTTTTTTTCGCTGAGATTTTGCAATTTTAAGTTTACAAATTTTCAAATATTATAAATAACCTCAAAAATTCACTTTTAGGTTAGAATATCTCAATATCCTGACGTGATAGAGCAATTCTGTGGCCAGATTTGGATTCAGCGCATCAAAAAATTTTGGAAAAGTATATTCTGGTTTCTGGGTAAGGAGATCGGTCTCATTTTGTTGGCCTACATAATCTAAAAAGTGATCTATTGCATCATACCTATGTTATTGCCATGGCTTTCCATATATAGAAAAATTTGAAAATTTGTAAACTTAAAATTGCCAAATCTCAACGAAAATGGTATGGTATTTCATCTGATTCATCTTCGTCGGAAGTATACTGTTCGTCTTCGGATTCAGAAATAGTTTTTGATCGCTTTCGTGACATTTTGAAAATTAAATTCCATTCACAGTATAGAAATGTTAAATGTACAATAAAACGTATACACCAAAAAATACGCAACTAAATATAAAATGTTGCAATATTCTTTATGCGAGGAAAATAATTACGAATAAGGTAAGCGATTTTTCAGTGAAGACCTTTACAAACGTATAAAGCATACATATGACTTGATGAACATTGATGTTATACAGGGTAACATGGAAATTCTCATGGAAATATGAAACAAATATATTTACATGAAAACACTAATCACAACAGTAGTGTAACTATAAAGAATCACATAAGCATTATTTTTAGCCCTATTTGAAGGTGCAAAATTATTTCAAGAAGTCAATGATTTTTTGAAGTTATGAAAATGTTGATAAATTTAACCTTTAGAGTACCGGAATTTCAGGTAGCGTTTCGCCCTCAGAAAAGTGGTATAAAAGGTATCTTATATCAGTGATTGATCATAGGCAAAGTGTCGATCGGGGGTGAGCCAATATATTGGTTTTACGGTACGCTTAAGGTCAAACAGCTAAATGTATTAGTAATTGATGCACAAAACTATTTCCAAAGTATAATTCATAAGGGTAGCGTTTGAATTTCAATATGTCCGTTCCATTTCATCAAAATCCATTATATTTATTTAAGCGTTTTACTTGAACTTTGTATTCAAAATGCGAAAAAACAACTCGAAAAATTTCGGGTAAGACCCAACCCTTGCTAAATTCTTTGAAACTATTTCTCATTTGACAATAAATCTTGAAAAGTTATCAGAAAAATAGCTTGTTCGAAAATTCCGTTTTTTGAGATTTTACGAAATACTCCATTTTGGAAACTTTAAAAATATTTTAGGGTCATGACAAAAAAATTTCCGTGATGTTTACATGTCAATTGCACTTTTTTACAGTGATATGAATTATTGCCATTGCGTTTTCATTATAAAAAAATTAAAAAGTTGAAAATTTCTAAATTTTTTCACTTTTTTTTCGTGAAAAATACGCCATATTTTTTCAAGAGTATTTTAGCAAAAAATAAGTCTCACCATTCAAAAGAACAGGTCAAAATACGCCGGATAAGATCTTTCCGAAATTTTTCGAAACCTTCTTTCTAGTTGTAAAAGAGCCCTCTAAGAAGTTGTCTGAGAAATTGCTTATTAAATTATGAGTTTTTTGTGATTTAGCGAAATATGGCCATTTTGAAAAGGTTAAAAATATTTTAGAATCATGAAAAAAATTTTCACTGATATTTGAACATCGGTTGCACTTTTATGCAGTATTTTGAATTATTGTCATTGCATTTTCCTTATGAAAAAAATTTATAAAGTTGAAAATTTCCAAATTTTTTAATTTTTTTCGCGAAAAACATGCCATTTTTTTGCAGGAATATTTGAACAAAAAATTGGTATCACCATTCGAAAGGACAGCTCAAAATACGTCGGATATGATCTTTTTCAAATATTGTCATACCTTTTTTTTAGTTGAAAAAAAGCCTCGTAAAAGATGTTAAAAATTCGGGGTCTTGGTCGTTAATGGGTTAAGATAATTGGCACTTTAATACCATGTTTTCGAGGTTATAACGTTATAATAAAATTTTCTGTATTATTCTTTTTAAAATCTTAAATCTTAAATCTCCAGAAAGATTAATTGTGTTAGCTTGTTTCTATCGCAAGTTCTTCTAATTTGAAAAAGAATAAACTGGTTTTGCCCACTGCTCGATAGTTGCTGATTTATGAAAGATCCGAATTGCTGAGTCATAGCTACTATAAAAGTTTTTATTCAATAAAAGAATTTTCATTGTATGAAAAAATTGTTCTTGGAATAGCGAAGTATGTATATGAGGCGTTTCACGTCAACTCTCCAAGCCCGGCGCGGGAGCGCTTAATCGTGCTGTTTTCAGCTCATGTTTAAAGGGCTAAAATCCACCTAGAAATTATTATAACGAAGTGATTTCGATGTATTTTTTCCTCAGCTTTCCGATGGTCTTCTCAGATTTGTTAAATTTGTTTAATTTGACCTTGAAAAAATATGAAATGTGCTATATCTCAAAAAATGCATTTTTAATATTTTTTTGACCTGCTAGATCGAAAGAGGAAGAAATTTTACGTCGATATAGCTATTTTCTGGAAAGGGGTTTTTTTGTTTTTATCGAGATATCATTCAACAAATACAAGGCGCGCCGGGCATGCTACTGCTGCAGACCTTAACACTTAGCTGCTCGACTAACCATCATTACAATTTATACTCCTAAGCTTGTGGGCCTGTGTTATTAATGCCTGTAAGAATGAAAACTTCCATACCTTATTGGATATTTTTGAAAATACTTTATTTTCAAGAAATCATTAATAGAGCCTCGAAACCTTAGCATAAAACAATCAAATATGATTATTTACAATAATTTAATTTGATCAATTAATTAATTATCGAATGTTTTGGAGAATACACTAAAACCAGAAAAGTCAAATGAAATCCACTTACAACATTTTGATTTAAAAATTTAGCTGCTACTAGGCAGTAATGCTGTCACTTTTTATACTTCGCATTATATCTGTGAAGCCGTAAATATTCAAATCTTGTCCAATTTTTCGAAAACATTTTTTTCCCAAAAGGATAGTCAATTCATACTAAACCTTGCAAGATGTCGTAATTTGCAACAGTTGTATAGCTGTAAAATTTCATACTTATCATTTTGAAAATACTTTAATTCTGAACGCGGAGCTATTTAAGTTGGGATCGTGAATAAAAGTAATAGCAAATAAGAATCATTATTTATTTATTTATTTATTTATTTAACCAGAAAAAAATACAATGTATTTCTACATAGGTATGTTAAGATACCTTAGCGTAGAACTGGCGGATACAATAAAAATACTTAATAACTAACTTACATACTAAATTACAAACTTCAGTTTCTTGAAACAATGATTAAACAGATTAATATGTATGCCGGTTTCCATGAATTTTTAGCATATTTTATCTACTAATGTTCACCCATTTTTTGAGCTTTCTCTTTATTGTTAATTCATTGTTTCTCAAGTCTTTTAATTCATTAGGCAATGAATTGTACGTTCTAATCGCTATAATATAACTATTTTTATTTCTTATTGATTTATTAAATTTTGGTATCTAACGACTTTTCTTTCTAGTGTTTATTGTTTGATTAACATACTTATTTTTTAGTTACTCATAATGATAGGAGAGTGAGTTGTAAATAAATAGTTGTTCAATATTTAAAGGACATCCCTCATTAGTAAAAATATTTTTATATATAATTTTCATAATTCGATTTTGAAGATATTGCAATGGTCTTAGATTACTCTTGTTTACCCCGCCTCATGATATTATACCATAGTTTATTATGCTATTAAATAATGCATAATATATAATCAACAAGGTCTTAATGTCCATAATTTTAGCTATTTTATAGAACACAAAAATTAAATACTTTTTTTTTTTGACAATACAGTCTATGTGCTTATCCCATTTGACATTATAGTCAATATTTATTCCTAAATATTTATAATTTTCAACTCTACTTATATTCGTATCTCCAATCTTTATTTCTAAACATTGTGGTACACTATCAGAATAGTTTCCAAAAGCCATAAAGACAGTTTTATTTATATTTAATGATAATCTATTTAATGCTAATCATTTACTTACAAAGTCTAATAAGTTATTCATTTCATATTGCGTATCGCTCCATGTTTCTTTAGCAGATATTATTGCTGTGTCATCAGCGTATGACACCACTGACCCTGTAGGAAAATGATTTTTCTTTTTTCATGTTTAATTTTGGCATCTTTTGTTACTTTGTTTAGTATTATTTCATATTCTTTAAATTCTTTTTTCAAGTTTTCACTATCTAATAAAATCTTACAAAACAAATTTTCTTTTTCCAAGTAATCCAAGGTTTTCTTGGTTTTTGTTTATTTTTATTTCCTTTTATCAAAATATTTTTTTGTGCTAAATTAATACAGATTTGAATTTTATATATAATTGATTCAATTGCACTGTTAGGGTTTCTTCACTCATAAGTAATTTCCAATTTTTGTTATTTGCACTATTTTCTAAATATTTATAATCAATTACAAAACTATTCTCTTTATCTGTTTTGGATCCAAGTCATTTATACTTATATAAAATGGATAATGATCTGTGAAATTTTGGACTAGTTTGAAAGACCTAATATTCAGATCACTTTTGATAAAAAAATTATCTATACAAGTACCATTTGAGTTTATTTGTGAAGGTCTATTTGTGAAGGTCTAGTTATATCCAGAAAACCTGGGCTATATCCTTTTTCTAGAAAATTATATATAAATTCTTGACTACAGAAGTCTTTACTTCAAATGTCAATATTGAAATGGCCTACTGCATAATGGTTCCTAACATTCTTTTTTTTATTTATATATGACTTTAAACTCAATATAAATTCAGTTATTGGTATTTCATGTGATCTGTATATGAGGCGTTTCACGTCAACTCTCCAAGCGCGGCGCGGGAGCGCTTAATCGTGCTGTTTTCAACTCATGTTTAAAGGGCTAAAATGCACCTAGAAATTATTATAACGAAATGATTTCGATGTATTTTTTCCTTGGCTTTCCGATGGTCTTCTCAGATTTGTTAAATTTGCTTAATTTGACCTTGAAAAAATATAAAATGTGCTATATATCAAAAAATGCATTTTTAATATTTTTTTTGACCTGCTAGATCAAAAGAGGAGGAAATTTTACGTCGATATAGCTATTTTCTGGAAAGGGGTTTTTTGATTTTATCGAGATATCATTCAACAAACACAAGGCGCTCGACCAGTCGCGGCGCGCCGGGCGTGCT
>UELU01143213.1:0-44445 GCA_900490025.1 Megastigmus dorsalis
CCAAGTGGCAGTAGTGGCTCAAGCCCTAGCGAATCAAGTAGTCCATCAGGTTCGAGTCCCAGTGGTAGCAATGATAAACCAAGTGGCAGTAGCGGCTCAAGCCCTAGCGAATCAAGCAGTCCATCAGGTTCGAGTCCCAGTGGTAGGAATAATAAACCAAGTGGCAGTAGCGGCTCAAGCACTAGCGAATCAGGCAATTCATCAGGTTCGAGCGAAGCAACTAGTTGCAGTAAAGCTGTAAGTTCTAGCTATTCCAGCTATTCCTCAAGTTCCAGTGTTAGCAATGATAAATCAAGTGGCAGTAGCGGCTCAAGCCCTAGCCAATCAAGCAGTCCATCAGGTTCGAGTCCCAGTGGTAGCAAAGATAAACCAAGTGGCAGTAACGGCTCAAGCCCTAGCGAATCAAGCAATTCATCAGGTTCGAGCGAAGCAACTAGTTGCAGTAAAGCTGAAAGTTCTAGTGGTTCCAGCAATTCCTCAAGTCCCAGTGGTAGCAATGATGAATCAAGTTCAAGTGATAGCAGCAATTCGCCAAATCAAGGAAGCAACTCTAGTAGCACCAAAACTGTAAGCAAGGTTGCAAATGAAAGCTCAAGTCCTTGTAGCAGTTGTACGAACTCTAGTGTGAGCAAGTCTACATCGAGCGATGGGCAAGGTTCAAGTAGGTCTACCATACATGCAAGCAGTATCAGTAGTCTAGCAGGTGAAGAAACCAGTTCTAGTATCACCAAAGAAACTGCAATTTCCAATAGTGGAGGAGATGCCTGTGGTTGCAATAAATCTAGCAGTGACAGCAGCGATTCTAGCGATAGCGGCGATTCCAGCGATAGCAGCGATTCCAGCGATAGTAGCGATCCTGATGATAGCTCAGATAGTAGCAGCGATTCCGGCGATAGTAGCGATTCTGACGATAGTAGCTGCGATTCCAGCGATAGTAGCGATCCTGACGATAGCTCAGATAGTAGCTGCGATTCCAGCGATAGCTGCGATTCCAGCGATAGTAGCGATCCTGACGATAGCTCAGATAGTAGCTGCGATTCCAGCGATAGCTGCGATTCCAGCGATAGTAGCGATCCTGACGATAGCTCAGATAGTAGCTGCGATTAAGAGTTAATATATTTACGTACGGAGGTATTAACTAGTAATGCTAAATATAACTAACAAAAACAAATGAGGGTGCAGCAAAATATATGTCAAATTTATAAAGCTTACCGCATACGTTGAATACTGTGAAAGTATATGGAGAGAATGAAATAACACATTAATATTTTTAATCGGAATATCGTCGTGTTCGGTTTATGTAAAATGCGTAAGCAACCTAACAAATTTTGGTTATGGATTAACAATACATCGTGTAAACCTATATATAGTCTTTTGCTGTTTATTTCAAAATGTACCTTTTTAAGCCTAATATTGATTTATTTAATTACAGTAGTAATGCAAGTACTATACTTTATTTAAGTATGATATTTCTAAATAAAGTTGTCTAACGGTTCCTCGAGGATTACATAGTCCCAATCCTCAACTGTTTTTAGTTTTAATCAATTATTAAAACGACAAATTAAATCAACTCCAACTTATGGTTTTCATGACGAACGTGGTGCAATTGGTTACGCTTCTCTCACTCGCGCACCGGAGGTCTTGGGGTCGAAAGCCTAATTGTCATTTGAATTATAATTCGATTATACCTCATGTTAAGAACTATTTATGTCGTCTTAAACAACAACTTACGTTAAAAAATTATTTATAAAATCATAATAATTCTTCGTTAGTGGAAACAACTGAAAATATTAGAGTATTTTATTGTTATAAACGGCGCAAGCATGATATATTGTTGGCTTTTTTTGAGATTAGCGAGCAGACGCTGCCGAAAGAGGACGCAACGCATGCGTAGAATCAGCCAAAACGCTATATATATGTATTTGAAAAATTATAATATTTATGGTAAAAGTTGAAGAACTTCTAATGATTTTTACTAGAACTTGAAAAAATTACAATAATGCATAAGAAAGTTTCAAAGATATCGTTTGTAAGTTTTATGTTGGCGCTAGTAAGATTCAGTAGAATTGTGGTAACTTTTCGTAGAACTATATTAAGTGAATGTACGATAGCCGGAAAGATTTCTATCTTACTGGTTTTTGGTTTTAACGAAATATTTAAATATAGACATTAATTTTTGAAAAAAAACTCTGTTGCCACCTCGGTAATGATGTAAATACCTCAAACTATAAGATAAGCATCTAACAAATGTGCAAGTTTATACTTTACGACGTCAAGGAAGGCACAGGCGATCGTACAAAACAGTCTACGCCCAACAATTCCAGGGTCAGCGCAACATTCCAGTTGCAGGAATTTTCCAAAAAAATGCCTCGATCGAGGGGATTAGATGCGGCCGCAGTGACCTCTCGTAGGGTGCAAAAGTGTGTGTGTGAGAGAGAGAGAGAGAGCGAGGGTCAGGGTATCGTGTAATTTTGTGAATCCGCGGCTCTTGTATAATGCGTGCACGTGTGTATGCGTGTGTGTCGGTGACATTCCGTGCGTCGAGGCGGCTGCCTGAGCGAAATTAACTCGGCCGCTCGGTAATTATAACATTGCGGCGTTAGCGCGCGAGGGGAATAATATCGGACTTAAAGGTAAAAGCGCTGACAGCCCTCGCGAGGGACGCGGCTGCTACTGTTGCTACTGCTGCGGCGGGGGAGAGTCCACTTGACTTAATTGAACGGCTGTATTACACGAATGCTGGACTGCGATACGCGGCACAGGCGCACCGGCAGACCAGTTCGATGTGCTCGAGTGCAGGTGCTGCAGTATATACACACCCCCTTGCTCGATTTCAGCCTGTGAAAGGACCGCCGTGTGCAGTACGATTTTCGGAATATTTAACGTAATTAGGAGAATTCTCGTGGAGGTGTCCGTTTTTCATTTATCCGAGCATGGATAGAGGAACACAATGGATGGAGTTGTTGGTAGCTCGGTATAACTGTCTGTCTAATATATGTTCAATGGGAGTTCAAATAATGGATATTTGGTAGAAAATGGTTCTTTACTATTTCAAGAGGGGAATCACTGTGTTCGTTTGAGTTTATTGATGTCGTAAGTCATGATTCTCTCGAGTGCTAAATTCAAAATTATTTATGTAAGAAATGATTAAGGCATATTCCCATGTTGAGTTTATTAATTTAATCATTTTACCCTCGTGTAATGCTTTTTACACGGAAATTATCATTGTTTAACATCAATATTACTATGTATATATATATCTGAGGTGTAACTTACATATTGATGTCTATCGAAATGGTTCAAACTCGCACAAAAACTTACCTGTAACAGAAATGAAGTTAAATTAATCGAAACCCCATCAAAATGCAAAGACTACAATATTTTTCATAATTTCTCCAATTCAAACATCGACATATGTACAGAAGCTCGCAAACAGAGCTTTTTCCAGTGTCACATAAAACGGCCATCCTTTCTCGAGCAGAAGCAATATGCCAACAAAACCCATGAATGCGCACACACACATATATACGCACGCGATTCAGGTTCATTAAAAACAAAAGGCACATCGGTGAGGAGTCAGTCGCCTTTCCGGGGGTGTTCGGTCGCGCACCCGGCAAACGCACAATAAAAATACACAGAGGCAAGGAACGATGCGGAGAGAGCGAAAAGTCAGCAAATTCAGAGAAAGCATATAATCGTGGCTAACTGCACAGAGAGGGAGTTGGTGAAATAGAAAGAGCGAGAGAGAGAGAGAGAGAGAGAGAGAGACAGAGAGAGGATAGAGCGCGCAATATTGTACGAGTTACGTCATGCACAGGGCCCAAGCAGGCTAAGAGGAATTGAGAGAGAGAGAGAGAGAGAGAGAGAGAGAGAGAGATCCGCTCGGGGGATGCGTATATAGTATACGCATTTGTCGTGTGTGCCTCTCCCCGTCCGTGACGGACATCAAAGGGAAAGCTCTGCAGCTATAGCGGTGAGTGGTATATGTACTTGTGTGGATATAGAGCGAGCGCTGCTAGAGCACAGTCGTATTTTCATTTCATATGCGAGAGGAGCTCGTGTATAATCGGCCGTGTGTCTGCGTGTATATATACGCGCGTGGGTTTCGCTCCGTCTCTGTGCGTAAGCCGTAATGTCACGAATGATCGGCCGATAAGCCGGGAGTCGAACGAGTCGTGCTGTATGGATCGAGGGAAACTTGAGATATTGAATGGACTGGGATTTTCATGCTTTCTCTGAGCTTGGGGCCTTTGTAGTTTTGATTTTGCATCCGTTCAAAGTCATTGGTACAGCCAAGGTAGATGCTGATACGTTTGTCTGATGATTTTGTGCAAAGGATTTTATACCATTGTACATGGTCTTGCTTGGCGATTTTGTGCAAACAAAATAATGATTTGTGTCGGTGAGAATCTGAACAGACATTTCCGAAAGAACTTTTCCAGATGTTCAAGTATTCTGAACTATTTGTTGACGTAATGTTATTTTTCATAAAGTAATATGAACATATCTTATTTATAACTTTAATAGATATAAATTTCATGAATGATATTGTTATTCATATTTAAATGAAATCTATATATACATTTAATTATAAGATCGTTACTTACTTATATTATTTAATCAATAAGGTGCGATTTAAACAATCATCTAATACTATTTCGAACAAAATTTGTACAAATAAGGAATTTAAATTATGATACTCACTTTAATTATTTTGTAATAAATTATACATTGATTTTAAAAAGTGATTATATATTCAACCTTATAACTTACATTATTGATCAATAACAGAAATGCTCTACTTATGAATCCAAATGATCTTTTTTAATTTATAGGTGGTGTTATTCAACTTTGACAATTGATGCTTATTTATCCATTTATATTTGACAGAGAACTGTAAGTTAAGTTAATTCTATGGAAGAAGATTAAAATAATATCACTTTCGATGTGCTTGAATGTCCTATTATAATGATCACAACCAAAATTTATCTATTCTAACCCAATTTACCTGTAACATTAATCATTAAATTCCACAATATATTCAATGTACAATTTGTTTGCTTCACTGTATCACCATCATTTTTTCTAAAGAACATATTTATATAATTGAATTACGTAAGCAGTGAAGAAAGATAGAGATCTCATTTACGGCTACAATAAGAACTGAGATAAATAATTTACGACGCAGAATGCGTGACGACGCGGAACTTTATAAAACAGTGGATACACGTAGTACAAGGAAGAAAGCGGGATAAAGAGCATCGTATACGACAAGGCGGCGAATCTCGTCGATATTCCGTGGCTTTATCGGCGCTCTTAATAATTCATGAAAGAAGCCGGATAGTGCCAATTATAAAATAACGAACTCGGGGAAGGGTGGGGGGGGGGGGGGCAATGTAACTCCGGGGCTGGTCTCGGGGAGAGAGAGAGAAAGAGAGAGAAAAAAACTTTTTCCCTTTGTCTCGTCAAAGGAGCACTGCTACTACTGCTGCTACTGTACGCTGGATGCTGCGAGCTAAAAAACCTTCGATGCCCCGTTTTTCTTGTCGAGATATAAAGAGTGAAGTCTCGCGCAAATTCTTCCCTTTTTTTCTCATTACTTGCTCTACTAATTTATAGCTCGTACTTTACTAGCACAAGTTTTGTTTCATTACGAGAATCATTATTATGCTATTCATTCTTGGCTACGTATGCAGTCATGAAATTTATATTTTTGTAATCTGAAAATTTGGAATAGACAGTATTTATTGAACTCTAGTCATTTAAAGGAGCCGCAAAGAGCCGAAGCCAGCGGAAAAATCGATCGGAGCTTACGGCTGATTTTATGCAAAGGACGATTCGACGAAGTTAATTAAACGCTGCTTTTTTCCCCGGCGAAATCGGAACGAACCTTTTTCTCGCGGCGGCGTCGACGGCAGCGGTATTCGTGAGACAATCGACAAAAGAAGCTCTCATGCTGAAAAGCAGAGCGAAAGGCCGCCCAGGAGTATACGAAATGTTAATTACTTTGATTCCCGAGGTAATCCCTTGTCTTGCATTTAAGCTATTTTACATTCCAGGGCGTTAGTCGCTCCTCGTCTTCGACCTGTCTCTCTGTCTTCTTCGTATACTCTGCCGAGAAAATCGAAGGAAAAAAGGAAACTTTAAGCAGGACCGTAGTGTACTACTTTGTTGATGGCGAGCCACTGGTCTTCTTTAGTGAAATTGTACATTTTGGGAAACAATTATTATGCGAACGAGTTTGTTGCGGAAACTTTATTATAATATTAATGAGTTTTATAATTCACAGGAAATGAAAATTGTGAGCTGATTTTGTTATGATAATCAAAATCTCAAATTTTGCGAACATTCCGTTGCATTTTATACACGTAGTTCGTATAGTTTTACAGTGGTATATATGATTCGAGGTACTTGTTCCAAAGTTATATAAGTTAAAAGAAATTGTTCTGGCTACTATGAAAATCAATTTGAAACTTTAATCATAGTTATCTCGAAATACCATTGCACCAATTTTGCATGATCATTTTATAAGATCTTAACTTCTAAGGATCGGGATTTTTAGTTATATTGTGGCCACTTTAGCGAAAATGGAAATTTTACAAAATTCTTCGCTGACAGAATCTTCGATGCTTTTGGATTTAGAAGAGTGGTTAAGAGGGTATCATGCTGCACTTTCCTGATTCTTCAATTTTTTTTCATGAAATTATTCTAATCACTAGTGTTGAACATGTACCTTTTGATAGTGCAATATAGCAAATAATAAATATTCATTAGAACCACGAAGCAATTTTTTTTAAAAAGCACAACTTTTTATATCATGTTCCTAAAGTAAAAAAAAATCGTATCTTGCGTTTAAAACAATTTCGAAAGATCTATCATTTATGAAAATGATATTTACACGGTAACTTTAGCATTCTTTTTTAGTTTAGTGTATAAAATTAATAAATTCTAGCTCGAAATTAAAGATAATATAGAATTATATTTTCTCAAAATATTTCCAGAAATATAAGTTATTAAATTCCTAGCAATGTTAACTCCCACCAAGGCAATATACATTGCGCGATCGCAGTAAAAGCTCGAATTATCCAGCTGGCGCGCACAACTAACTCGAAGCAGTCCAAAAATTCCGCAGTCGCGCAGTTAATCAAGGAAGACAATGCTAATAGAAATAATAAAAAAAGATAGACACATTTTTCCGACCCTACTATACTCTCCTCGTATATATACGCGGCGGCGAAAATAAACTTTTTAATTTTCCTTAATTAATGTAATTACAAGTGAATTACAAACTTAATTAAACGCTCGCATCTTGATTAAAATTTTTCCTCTTCGCGCTCGGCTATGGCAAGCCGCAGCACATACTAAACAATGTGCTCGAGCCAATGAGCGCCGCACGACCAGAGACGCGGAAAGCCGCGCCAGGAAAAGAGTGAGAGAGGGAGAGAGAGCGCGACAGAGTCAAAGGTATATTAAAGGAAAGGGAACGTTCCCCGTGACGCTTTCCCCTCTTTGAGAATGAACACTGCTCTGGTGCGCCAGGGCTGCTGCCTATATCCGGGGGTTTGTGCGGGGCTGCTGCGAAGAAAGGCAGAAGGCACATAGCCGTGGAGAAGAAGCCGCAGAAGGCGTGTTTGCTCACGTGTAAGCAGCGACTCTCTCTCTCTCTCTCTCTTTTGCTCTTTGGCTCTTGCGAGAGAGAGAAGGAGTAAAGGAAATATTAAATCAGAGAGTGGCTGTGTATACGCTGGCTGGATGCCCTGTCTAAATCTAAATAAAAGAGGTGAACGCCTTCTGGCCCAGGAGGGCTAAACTACCCCACCTCCATCCCGGACTTACTTTTTCCTATCCGGGACGCGCGAGGCTTGCATTTCCGACTACGTTTGAAATATGCAAAGCTGGAGAGCTGCAGCTCGTATTACCCGTGTATGGGAAATAAGCCGATGCTGCAGCATCGAGAGTTTGGTAAATTTTTATCAAGAAAGTGGGCGGCTCGCTCCTGCCAAGATCTTTGTCGAGAACTAAGAAATTGAAAATGAATAGTAGTCGTATACTTTGGAAACTGTATACCCGTACTCATGTTAAAGATAATGAAGTTCGTTTTTTTTAATTATATAGTGCATTTTTATAGTCCTACACCTTAAATCATTTAGACCGATCTCAAATCAATTTAGAGTCACTTTAGCGTATAGAATCATCAAATTCAAAAGCAGTTATTCCTGAAATTGTGCATGTGTATTTATTAGGAGAAACCTAATATTAAATGCTAGAAGCATGCATTCATTCGTACTTCATTTGGCCCAAAACATAGATCCTCAATTTGCTTAAGTATGTCAACCTCGGAAGCAAACCTTTTAACTTATTGACAGACACTTTCGCATTCGCCAACCTCGTCGCACACCAAGAAGACAAGCATCGACTAAAACTAAAAGGCTTTCTCAAAAATAAAATTAACGCAATTCCGCGCGGTACAGCAGAAGAACCAACTGTGAAGCGGTAAAATTTCTGAAATATGCTCGCGTTTGTAGCATTGCAGATCCAACTTTGATACCACCCCGATACAAAGCAGCTTTTTAGCCCAGGCAGTTTCAAAAGCCGGAGACTGGCTACGTCCCTTTTTTTTCTATTTCAATGTACCGACACGTCTTGCGTGTATACGTGCGCATCCGAGTAAATTCTTATATCCACGCGTATCAGCTCTACTACTACTACTACACACACATATATATATACGAATATAGGGAGAGAGGCCGAAAGGAACGTGAACGGAATAAGCTCGAAAAGACTGTTCTCCATCGCAACTTGTCGAAGCTGATGATGCTGGGGAAGGTGTGTGTGTACGCGCGCCTCCTTCGCCGGGCAGATCGAATAAATATGAATCTGGAATTTCAAGCAGTCAATGGGGGGAGCGAGACAGAGAGAGAGAGAGAGAGGATAGCGAAGAAAAAAGAGAAAGATCCGTTCGATATGTGCGGACGCGAGAGAGACGCGTTATATACGCGGACGATAGAATCAGGACTGCGCGTAGTAGTATCGGAAGGCGTTCACGCGCGAAATGTTAAATAAAGAGCTGCCGCCGCCTCTGCTGCTGTTGCTGTGTGCGCGCGCGAGGCCTGGGACGTATATACCATTTATTTACGCGCTTTATCAGCTGCGACGAGTCTCAAAGGCCGAGACGAGTCTTTCCTCGGAAATGTGAAATGGGAATTTTCGCGCGGATGGCAATCGGTTGCGTTGCACGTTTCTTTATTACGACGCGAGGGTGTGCTTCTTCGACCGTGAAATGCGATAAAGGTGATTTTTTTTTTTTTTTGAAATTCGGTGACTCTATATACCTCGTGAATGTTTATTTTTTGTGTCGTTCAAGACGGAAAAAAAGCAGATCGTTGAAACGATAGCTATAATATTGGTTTTCTTCTCTTTGAGTAGCTAATCCGGCTAATTTTTTTAAATTGTCTCACTAAGAATGACACAGAAATATAGAAATTTTTTAGATAATTTTGTATGCTTTCGTTGTACTTTCATGACTTTATAAAAAATTATAATATTTTTATTTACAATCAATTATTCTACTTTTTTCTTCTATTTTTAAACTGGTTAAATGTTTCTAACCGAGCAATGAAATGGTGTTACAAAACTCATCCTAAAGTTTCAGTGAAATCCATGAACCGAAAGTATGAAACTCTCTTAGTTAGTAACGATTATGTTAATTAAATACCTCGTTATATTAATTAGTATTATTCAGTAGGATCATAAGCCTTTGAAACTATGATTATGATCTTGCCAAGAATATTAGTCCAAATAACGGAAAACCGTTAGTAAAAGCATAGATATTTGAATATGACATATTGACCAGTCCGTTTTTTCTACTAATTTTCTAAAAAGACTAAAAAATAGTAATAAATTTTTTTTTTCAAAATATTTATAGTTACTATTAATTAATCAATTTTTCCAGTTAAATATCCTTGACAGCTTAATTATCCTGTCGCACGCATTCTAGATCGATCATATAACGGATATTCTGTCATTGTACTTGCAAGTTTAATATTAACAACGTCAAAAACTCGAATGCTCCAATAAACATTCAACTAAAGTATGCACGAACTTCAAAGTGAGCGCAGTGAAAATCCGTGCACAACATTTTAAAATGGCCCTCGAAACACAAAAAAAAACCGTAGAAAAAAGAAAAACAAGTCCGCAGAAACGACGCGACCCTCCAGAAATCACGCTGCAGATCACATCAACAACTCGGTTGGACAAAAAAGCCTCTCCCCCTGCATCTCGTGCACACAATGCACCGTCGGTCAAACGTCGTCATCAAAAGCTCCGTGGTGCCATTAAGAAAAGTCAGTGCCAACGGCTCCTGCTCCTCCAAAGTCCTCCAATACCCGCAATCATCCACACGCACACAGACTCGTTGCACAGCGTGTGCTTTTAACTTGTGCTGCAGCCGCAGCTTCGTCGCTCGAGCGGCCTTTAAAAGAAATGCATTTTGCCAAAGCTCACCTTTTCAGCCGGGAAGGGATAAAGCGGAGCTCAGCTGCAGCGATTACTTCAGCAATTTGTCCCGCCGCGTGTGTGGGTGCGGGTGTGCGCTTGGTCTATATACACACACATACGCCTTATTCGCGAAAATTCAGCGATTCGCGATCGCGCGTGGAGGGCCGCCTTAATTAAGCTTTGAAGATCGGTTAATTGAGATGCGCGGCTGGAAGCTTGCTGTAGAGGTAGTCGAGAAAGAGAGAGAGAGAGAGAGAGAGGGAGAAGAAAAGGTAGGAGGAGGAGGAGGAGGAGGAGAGATATTCTGACCTCGCACGACGACATCAAAGGATGGCTTAAAGCGATTCTGTCCTCGCCTAGGGGTTGCACGTTTCAAGGGTGGAGAGAGAGAGAGAGAGGACTAAACCCTCTCTTTTCCGCTCTTTCTTTCCCTTCCTCCTTTATGTTTTTCACTTTTGTTCCTCCTTGTTTTGCGCTCTGTTCTTCCTACCCGTGCTTCTTTAATCCACTTCCTTCTTTTTTTTGGCTTCTGCCCCTGTTCTTTTTGTTGTTCAGTGCTCTACAAGGATCTCTTCAAGACTTTGTTACCCTAATGCTCTCTTCTTTTTGCTAGTTACTTCACTCATACACTGCTGAATTGAGCTGTCAATCGATGTGTGCATCGATAAAAATAAAGTATCCTTATTTGCATTCTCTTATTGACTGTTCAGGGGAATTTTAATTTAATCATAAAATGAGAGAAGTAGCGCCCCCGCCTCGGATTCTGCGATCTATTTCTCTGTTCCAATTAATTTAAAAAATATGTCACACGATAAGTCACATAAGCCTCAATTTGCACAGAATACTTATTAATAGCATCGAGCACTACGCCGGTTAAGTCCGAATATTACTCAAATTTGTAATTATTAAAAGTTATAAACAAAAGTATGTACACATAATTTGGAGGTTAAAATGTAAAAAGGACAAATCAAAGTGACTTCACCTAGCACAAGACGATTTATTATATCGAGCACGAGGCTGCTCAAGTCCGAATATTAATTTTTATTGTAAATAGAAAAAGATATCAACGAAAGAAAAAGCATATTTGTAGCTAACGCATCCCCTAGTATTTGTGAAATCAATTGTCATAATTTGTACATATTTATAGTTTAGTATTATTAAAAGTTAAAAAAAAACACAAACTTTTATTCATATGCACCATTTCAGCCCCCGGTTTTCTACTCCATCCAACTTAACCATCTTACGTTCTCTCCCCGTTTCTCTTTGTCCCATTCTCCTTCTCACTTCTCTCTATCCTCCCCGATCCTTCTGCATATTTTTCTACATCTTTGTATATGCTCTTTCCCCCCTTCTGATCTTTCTCTCTCTGGCTCTTTTTTTTCATTTCCTATCCTTCTCGAGTAGTAGCGCCTGGGCTCTTTACTTCTTTCTCTCTTGATCCCTCTTACGGAAACGTTAGCATGCTTAAGCTCTCGAGATGACGAGGCGAAAGAATTGCGCTGGGATTTGAAAAGCAAAGGAGAAATAGAGGAGGAGGTTAGAAGCTCACACTGCGGCTGCTGCTGCTGCTATACCGTTGACCGAACATCCGAGTGAGCGAGGAGAGATCGCGCGAGTGTCGAGTAGAAAGTTTTAGAATGCATAGTGAGAAACGAATAGTCAGAATCAAAATTTGAGATTGAAATATTATGATAATTTTAAATCGGGTGTGTACAAATAATATATGATCTATGTTTATCAACAAAAAGCGAATAGCTTCACCAACTTTGGAAGTTGAAAATGTAAAGAACTTGTTATAGAGAATAAATTACTCAAGCTCGAGTTAATAAATGTACCATTTTACGTTAAAATAGGTCATTTTCACTCGAAGAGAAACATTCATAATGACAATTACTACAAGCAATAACTGTTCCCTCAAACGCTCAAGCAAATTAAAAATACTAAAATACTCATTATAACTTGCGATTCAGCCGTAAATAAAAAGAAAAAGAAAAATATATACTCGACAGTTCCAGACTGTATACGAGCGATCCACGAGTCTTTAAATGGGCGAGGAGTGTTTCCTGCTCTGAGTCACACGCGAGCTGTATAAGACGAAGAGCGGCGTTCGTATATGTATATACCGAGGGTATCCACGAGACTCACCGTGAATATGCGATATAATCCGCAAGTGGTGTGTGCGCCGACGAAGGCTATATTACGGATGTACGTGGATTTCGGTTGGGGGGTGCAGGAGTACAAAGCGAGGCTGAATTTCTTCCCGAGTGTGCGCGTACTGCGATGCTATGACGGGGGAGCCTTGAGGGTGTCATTAAAAACGAAGAAACACGACTAAATGAATGACGTCGCGGCTCGCTCGCGCAATTGAAGGCGCTTTTCTTTCATAAGCCCTTTCTAGGTTTTCTGTATAAGAGACTGCTAATGCGTCGAAAGGTCGGAAGCGCTTTTATATATATAAGATATAGATATTATAAGTATCGACTTAGAAAAATAAACTATAAAAAATCTATCTTGAAGAAAGGAATTCAACATTTATATCTTAGGAATAAGCGTTCCTGTACATTTAGAAAAAAACGAGTATATAGGCTGAGTGCATCGTGCGGCGAAATCTCACAACACAGTACCCCCGCAATGATATAGTATATTTATATATATATTCGTGGATATACCCATCCTAAAGTTACAATATGCTTATGAAAGTATCAATGATGAAGGCATCATAAACTTTTAGGCGTCATCCCCTTATTACCCAAATACCCATACACCTGGTCATGATGGTCGAAAATCTCTGTCACCAATAGGGAAAGCGTACACATAAATATACCTGATTGCACAGTTCAACTGCAACTTATTAGCAAAAGCAGATCGTTAGTTTTAACTCTGCGGTGCACGAGGAAGGTTGTCGGCTGTCAAATCCCTGCCGTCGTCGGGCTTGTGATAAAGTTTTTCGAATTTTCTAAGTCAAATTCATACTTGATCGAAATGGCGAACAAAAAATCTGACTGCAGATTTCTAAGAATAAATCTGACGGAATCTCCCATATCTTCGCCGGAACGTCCCAATAATGAAGGTATAGTATAATTCCATGTAATTATAAATATCTAATTGTATATATAAGATTATGTCGCGGCTAACAGTTTTTTCTGAAAATTCATTATTCGATAGTGTCAAATAATATAAATAACTAGAACTATAGATATTTCTGTTGTGTGCATCGAATAAATTTATTTTAAATGTTAAAAACTAATAATAGACGTCTATTAAATTTTTTATATAGTTTATACAGATTTTTTATACTGAAGTCTTAAAGCCGCCAGTCAGTATTAATAATTGTGATAAAGTGTTTACAAATGTATCAAAATGCATCGAAATGTATCAAAGAATATGAACACGCGAATCAAAGTGCATAGTGTATCAATGTGTATTAACATGTATACAGGCTGATATTTTAATATTAAGTCATATTTAGGGTGTATATCAGTATAGCCTAGCGTCAGTCAGCCAGTTTTGCTAACAGCTGTCACGAGTGCAGCTTTAAAGTTGTAAAAAATATATGTCACAACTATTTTATAAAATTTGAAAATTTGTCTGTGCATAGTAAAATAAATAATCAGTCGCGCGATCAAATAATAAAAACATGTAGTAAGTGAAAGAATATTATAAAATGTAAAATTTATTATAAGTAGCTTATGGTGTATAAAATAAGAAAAACATAGTCGCGAGCAAGATTTATACTAAAGCGCGCTCTACAGTAAAATGCTTTTAAATGATCCTTAAATATTTTTAATTCAATAATTTATTCAAAATATTATACATTTGTATGACGTAAATTTCCGTTTGGTATATTTCATGAAATTGTTTTGTTGGTGGTATTATTCGTTCTATTCAAAAGCAGGTATACATATAGGCGACGGTCAACGCAGGTATAAATCGACCTAGATGTAACCTTTGTGTACACTTTTGCCTCACTTATGTAGGGGTATATGATAGATGTCCCCTTCCCTTTTGTTTGAGTAATATTTATTCTGTATTAGGATTTAATTTAGGGTCTACCCTAATTAGAATTTTCAAAAAATCGATTTTTTCTTTTTTACATTTTTCGAAAGTACACATATCAAGAAGTATCATACTAAAATTTTATAAAGATCGGAGCAGTGTAACTGTACTTTTGTGCGACCTTTACTGGGCTACCTGCGCGCACTAATATACTCGGCTCGGTCAGGTACCGCGCGCTCTTTTGTTTACCGAAGCAGCTGCTATCTATCGTCCCTATTTAAGTAGATGTATTTATGATCCCTTATTCTTCGAATGAAATCTTTCTGCTTGGCAGTTTTGGAGCAACTTACCTTACCTATACCACTCTTTAACATCAGTATAGTCCGTTTTGCGATGCCTTGTTAATAAAATCTCCGAAACTACTGAACCGATCCTTATGAAATTTTTACCACATATTCTTTACTGCTATAGCTATAGCGCATATCCAGGTTTTTTTTTTAATTTTGATTTTAACTCTTTATTTTTGGCAAAAACCCGTAAGAGAAACGTGTTTTTTTTTGCAATCGAAAATCATATGATATGCGCTGTAACTATCAACATACTGAATCTTACGCCATTCGATTTTTTTGGTTCAGACCAACCATTCCAGAGATTTCATCAACAGCGCGGACACACTTTTTTTAGAACTTTTTTTGAAGTATCATTTTCAAGTATAAAAACTTACTAAAATGTACAAAAAAAATTTTTTTAATGTATTTCGATAGTGTATTAATACAGTGTAACTTATAGATCAATATTTATAATATAAAAACTGTTAAAAAAATTCTGAAAAACTGTCTTTTTTTGGTGTGTCTAATTAGGGTAGACCCTTTAATATCCATATATATATAGCTAACCAAGCCATATAGTTAACTAAAATTGTGCGAATTAGCCAGTGTTCATCATTCACTCAAAAATCCTATAAACTCAATGTACGAGTGAAATATATAATATATGTATGATTTTACTCTAATAGAGTAAATAATATACGCAATAATTAATATTTAAAGTGATTTTGTTATTATTTACATAACAAGTCTCAATCTAAACTTTGTGAAATACTATGCTCGTGGTTGAGTGAAATAAAAGACGCACTCGCAACAAGAAGTTGCTTAAAATTGAGTAATATGTTATTTATATCACAGGAACTACTCTATTATAGCAATAAACTTTTACTCTTATATAATAATACCTTAGATTACTTGTTACAGAGAAATATTCTCACTTGATCTAAATGTGACCATGAACTCTATACAGTATGATTAAGTTTCTCTATTTGATCAAGTTAAATATAATCCATAAGTTTCAATTTTCACTATAATAAAGAGTGCTTTATATATTATTTGTACCTAAATATTTTAAAAAAATGGTTGAGGTCTAATAATTATCTTGACAGTCGTTTTGTAGATAAAAGGATCATAATAATTTAAACTGTTGATATTAACAGTGTGTGATGATACTATTGCTCCGAAACATTTTTACATCAAGAATGGTCGTTAATGGGTTAAAATATCATCCCTTTTTAGATCATTTAGAAATACATGTTTAAGTATATATTGAAACTTCAATATAAACAATAACATATACAAATCGAGTAGGAACAGCAGATCGAATACTACTTGTGCTTGTACTGGAATGTTTATATTACATATATAAAATGTTATATCTTTTTAAAAAAAAATATATGTTATTTGTATCGCATTCATCATAGTATTTAAAAACAAAACAATTATTCTATTTTTTCAGATATCCAAATAGCAGAAACACCGAATATCTTTAAACATCGTAAGGTGTTCTTTTTGCAGGATCCAAAACCTGTATTTCCTGTTGTTGTTAGGCAACTATTCCCACGTGAACAAGGTAAACAAAATTTATCTTTTATCTAGTTTAATTTAAGCAATAATTATCAGGGAATCCTTTTTGACGTTAAAATGTTCTACTCGAAATCTTTATTCTTTTACCTTAATTGTTCTATAAGATTACGTTTAAAAGCTGACAGTTACAGAAGCTTGTTTTGGTGTTAAATTATTGAACTCAGTGCATCAAGTTATTGGGTGTAAAAGTCTAGGGTTACTTAGATTATTCATTATCTCGTTGAATTTACATATAATAATTAGAAAATATATTTTTGATATTAAAATACTAAACGAGTGTTCACAATAAATATTACTATATAAGTATACTAAAAAATTCTAACGTTTTTCTGCAAATGTAAAAGTATCTGGCGATTCAAACACATTGGAGGTAAAGGACAACTTGACCGAGGCTAATAATAACAGCCAAAAATCAAATACAAAAGATTCTGCAAACGAAGAATATGGCAAAATTAGGATACAAGAAGGACTGGATCTTCTTTACAATGCTTGTCAAGAAATTGAAGGATGTCCACTAGATGTAGCTTATGAGGTCGAAATCAAATAAGGAAAAGACTGAAAATCGAGAATGAAAAACAAATGAAACTTGATGTGATATTAATTTTAATGCTTTAATATTACCGATATGCTAATATTGTGATTTTATATATAACAAAATGTTTCAAAAATTGTTTTGTATATCTTTACATTTTAATAATTCAATGTAAAATTTTCATTTCCATTTTGTAACACTAGTTAAAGATATATTAAAATAAATTATATAAATATATAAAAATTTTGTAATTTAACATTAATTTTCCCTTATCCCTAGATATAATATATGGTATCATGGCTCTCGAGCTTCCAACTTTCTCCACCCTATAGATATTTGAAATTGCTTATGGCACTAGTGGCCATGTCAAGGCGAGTATGATATGATCTTTGATATTGATATGTTCACATGTGAGAAGTAGACCACGCTACTCCGCACAGGGGTGCAAAGAGGGAGTAACCGTAGCGACAATAATAATTCGTCCCAGAGTCGCGTCTACAATAATCACTTGCATTGTACTGATGATGACTCACAAGTGATTCAAGAGCCGAAACGCCTTTAAATAATTATTGACTTATTCATATTATATTCATATTATATTTTCTTACAATTTAATATTACCTCTTAAAATTCATAATTCAAATATATTTTAATTCTCCAATGCTCTTGAGATGGTTCAATTTTCAAAATGTGCTTCTATGAGGGGGATAAAGATGCAAATCCGCATCACCTCTTCATACAAAAGAACGAGAGTTGATAGTCTTCGTATGTCCAAAAGTCACATCCATTTAAGATTCTTTTAACCAACGAAAACATTTACTATTTTAGAGTTACTTTTGATGAAGGATTATACTCTTCTGTTAAACAGTAATTATTCCCAATAAAAATAGAATAAACATTACTTTTTACTCTTAATCAAGAAAGATGATAATTGTCACTTTAAAGCACATCAAATTATTTATCATATTCAAAATCAACTGAAACGTTGACAATCTTTTAACTTATTGACTAAAAATAAAAAAAGATGGATTAAACTTGCGTACACAATTTCTACTAATAATTACTTTTAAAAAGTTTTTCTTTTATCAAAGATCATTATTATACAATTTTGAAGTCTGAAAGAAAAGAAGTATAGAAAGTCAACTCGAGTTAATTCATATTTGCAGTGTGAGGAGTTCAAGTTCGAATCGAGCGGCTCGAAATTACACACATGAAACTATAACGCACACCCGCATGGATATACGTATACGTCTGCAGACGACCCAGTATAATTTTCGAGAACAAAATTTCAGATGCGGGCATTTGTAAGAAAAACCTTGTCCCCGTGAAAGTGAATAAGTAAACAAAGCCGTAATTCCACCCGATGCATACATATATCCAACGGCGGAAGTAGTCTGGCCCCTCGGCACATCTCGTCATCTCGGAAAAATTCATTCTCTCCCAGCCACTCGCCTGCACGTATATATATATACACGTATACTCTCTCGATGCATCCATCCCGCACATGCACCATGCCGGAACTTTATATACTTTGGCGCTTGGCTAACGCGGGCTGGCGAGGGAAAAAACGACTCGGCTGAGGCAATTTCGCCGGGGCCGCGCGCGCATGAGAAATGTTCCATCATCGCGGCGGCGGCGGCGGCCGGAGTGTACACACGCGGCGACGTCGAGCCATTTTTTATTGTTCCTAATGGGACGACGACACCTCGCCTACGTAATTTCACCTGCGCGGAACGCCACCTAACCTCCCCCCCTAGTAGCGTCATGCTTTATTCAGCTTTTGTTTTTCCCTTATACTCGTGCGGCTACTTTATTTTTTTTTTTCAGCGACGATTTGCGGAGGTGCGCGCGGCTTTGTGAATATTTCAGAATTTCCACGCGAGACGCGTCAACTTTTTTTTACCTCGTCCCTCTTTAGCCGCTACACTTTTTTTACTTTCACCAGTGCTGCTTTTGTTGCCCCGTGGCTTTTTCTTTTCACGGCTCTATGGATCGCCCCTGAAAAAGTCTCAAACGCTTACCGAAGATCCCCTTTTGCCTTTGCTCCCATTCAGGGTACAAAAACTTTTACTTTCCTCTCGATAGGAAGTTGTTACTGTCCTACAAAACTTGATGCTTCGACCTTTAGCATAATCTTATACTCTTTTAACATTAATTTTCTGTATTGAATTCTGTATTAATTTCTGTGTTGAAAATTATTAATTTCCATCAAATTTACTCCAATCTACTATTTTGTCTCTCAATATTATATCATTAATCAATGTATAACTTGCAAAAATGGTGACGAATGTGTATTTTGAATCCTAATTTCGTAATTGACAGTTGAACTATTTATCGTAAGTCGCATCCACTGAGAAACTTAAACGTGCGCTAAATTTCCTTTTTCCAAGTTCGCCAGATCCACTAATTTCCACCCGAGCCACAGTCTGACAGACATCGCATGCCCTAAACACCTTCCTCCAGCCCATTAACTTTTACAAGCGAACAAACACCGAAAGCGAGCGTCTATCGGCCGCTAATAAATCCTAAATTCAAATCCAAAACAGCGTTACCCACGCCTCTCCCTCTCACCTCCGCGCGTTCCTTCCTTACACTCCATCGCCATCTCTTGCTCCTCGCGCGCCCCGTTTCTTCCATTCTTCCTGCTCTGCATGATTCTTTGTGCGACCCCTACTCGTATAGTAGTTCCGCTCCTCGGCCCAACGGGGGGGAGTTGTCCCTGCGGTTGTATGTGGCAAAATGTGGGGGCACACCCGAGCACTCGAGCGAGGGCGTTACTTCCAAGTACACCTTTTTTTTGCAACCCCCCTGTCTCTCTCTCTGGCGCCCTATTTTTCTCTTCTGCTCGACTTCCTTCCGCGGCACTTTCCTCTCTCTACTTTACCTTCCTTCTTTTTTAAAGCTGAATACCTGCGCGAGCCAAGGGACAACCCTCCGCGTATATATATATTTTAGGTGCGAGAGAGGTGGCCCCGTGCGCAGTTAGTTAAGTTAAGGTTCGCAGGGCTCGTCGCGCGGCGCTGTGAATTTAACTGCGAGAATGAACCCCCTCGCGTAATGTAGTTCGTCTGCGCGGCGCGCGCGGACTCTCTTGGAGGCCATGCGAGTGTGTGCGTTTGCGCCTGTACAACGTTTTGCCGGGGAATTTCCGTGGGGATGCGGGGTAGGGGTAGGGAGGGGGGGGGGGAGACGGGGGGTAGGCACGCCTGGGAAATGGGAATTATGATACTGCTTGGAATTAAAAGGCTTTAGTTGAAATTTGTGGAACCTCTCTTTTCCCCGACCCCCTACTTTCCCTATTTTTGCATTCAGAACTTTCCTAATGAACGTGCATTTTTTACATCCTTGCTTAAATAGTATTCTTTGTACAGTGCATCTATATAGCTGTAAGTTTAAGGTCAAGACCTAAACAATTAATTACAATTGTCTGTAGTATCCATTATTATATAATGTTTCAGGCTTCAAGAGGATAGGCTGGTTTATATGCAATATCTTCAATGTCTTAAATTCATTTTTATAAGTAATACATTTGATTAGTAAGCATCAAGACAGACATAATCAAGTACTTGATGTATCTATTTCTTACATAATAAATCTAGTTCTAAGTTTCATTTATAAACGTATAGTGTATGATTAATATGAATTCTATCGTAATATGGCTGCTTAATGCTTAAATACTATATGCTTAAAGATTTTTTTTACATTGGATTTTATACGCACGATAAACTTCGAGCTACCGAAATCATATTCTCCTACAGATTATAGAATTGCATCACAGCGATTATCTTTTCCAGAACCCGAATTCAATCTCGTGAACAATTCCATCAACCATTTTGCGCGTCTGCACCCAACAATTATACTCTTAATACGTTTCAAGAAACGTTCACGGAATTTCGAGAGAAAAAAAAAGAGAGAAAGAGAGAGAGAGAGAGAGAGTCAGCAATCGAAGTCGAGTCAAAGCATCCATTCGCTCCAAAATAGAATTCCAACACAGAATCATTTTAAAAAGCAAACAGCTTTTCGAAAGCTCTTGAGCGCGCGGCGAAGCAGCGCAATGAAAGGCAAGAAAAAAAGAATGAGAAGATAGAAAAGAAGAGAGAGAAAGAGTGGACCTGCACACGGCCCTGAAGAATATATTCTCAGAGTCGATGGCACTCGACAGCTTCCGCACACGTTTAAAGTCACCGTGCGACTCGCTCCTTTGCTCTACACACACAGACGCATACACAGGCGTTGCACAGAAACTGCAGCGCGGCCCGGGCCACACAGTCATCGAAACGCATATATATATATATAGAGAGAGAGAGAGAAAGAGAGAGATGTGTGCCAAGGAGAATGCGAAAAGGCTCGATAGATTGAGTTTCAAGTTGTTCGCCAACAAACTCTCGGCCCGCGCGTCTCTTTCGTCCTTTACCATCAGGCACGCGAGCGAGCGAGAGCTGCGCAGCAGCACACGCGAAACACTCGAACGAGAGTATATAGTAAAGTAAAGCGCGCGGGCCAGTGGTGGGGATACCGAGTGAGAGGACTAGGAGAGCCGAGGCAACGGGTCACGGGGCAATCGGGGGATTCCCCCTGTTCTTTCTTTCTCGCTCTCGCCGCCCGGCGCGGGCGCATGAACCTTTCCTCGCGCAATATAGCGGCTTTAAGTTCGACCGTGCGTTCATTCCCCATCGGGAATTCGTTTTTCCTGCGCCCCTCTTTCATTTCGTCCTCACTGTACTGGGCTTGATTTCAGTTTGCTTTTTTTTTTTTCCCTTCCTTTTCGCTTCTCTTTACTTTTATACGGCTGCCTATCTCGAAATCAATCTCGTATGAATCGCGATTGGGAGTCCGCAAGCCCCGATGTACAGCGATGCGGCCCACTCGGGCTACCTTTTGGACGAGAGACACGTTGCGGCATTAAAAGAGTGTGGGATGAGCGATGTGGTGATGCGCTTTTTTGGAGCTTTTTTCCCTTTTCTTTATGCGTGTTGGGATGGAAAGCGGTAAAACGAGGCGAGACGTCACTGGGAAATGAATTGTTTTACATATTGGTAGTAAGATATGATGTTTTGTAGATGGTTGCTTTATTGAATTGAATTCATAATAGAAGTTTATGTGACATCTGATTCAAGTTGTATTTTGTACTTATTCACTTTCGGAGCTCAGTCAAAGTTTAATATCTGGTCTGTAATTTTAAAGTAGATCGTACTGTTGTAAGCATATTATCAAACAATTACAAATTAAGGGGACACACTGAATTATAATTGGAAAGAGCACTGAACTTATACCCTTAACAAACCCTTTGTGTAAAATATATTAATGTAATTTTTTTTATGTAAAGAATATATAGCATTCAACATTAATCTAGTCTACTTAATGTTTTGTAAATCTTTCAAGGTTTAATTTGTTACTGAATTATTTATATTATGTACGCTGTTTTTTCAAATCTTATTCCAGGCTAATCCCTTTTAAATTTAGACAATTACTTTATTTTTTATAATCGTTGACTCTGTATCAGTATTCATCGTAAGTAAAAAGAGACGGTAAATTAGAAAATTTGAATAAAGAAAAGTAAAACCGTATACAAGAAAAACTGCTGATATTATTTTAAACGTGATATAAGTAGTATATTAATACAAACGAAATCAGCCGAACATAGAATGTGCTCATTTTTTATATATCAAATCCACCTCGCATCAATTCGATAAAACGATCATTGTTCTCTGTTTATCCTCCTTGCAAAAAGTCTGCTACAAGCCGCTTCTGTTTTCCCGCGGCGCTCGTACAAAGGCCCTTTCAATTCGCCACCACTCGTTCCTACATACATACACACACACACACACACACACACACGCACATGCATTTATATTATACAAGTGATGAGAGCGCACACGTATACCCACACCATTTCAGCGCGGTTACGTCGGATGCAGCGCGAAATTGGTATACGATAAACATGCGAGGAGGCGAGGAGTGGAAATGGGAAGGGAGAGGTGGGGGGGGGGGGGGGGGGGGGGAGCGAGGGTTATATATATTTTGGACACGCGACTCTGTTTATCTTTCCCAGCTAATATCCCCTGGAGGGTTGGTTTGGCTCGTCCAAGTTTTTCTCTTTAAAAAGCCAACCGACTCTACCCCCGGCTGTGCGTGTCATCCCATTCTCTCCCTTCCTCTCTCTCTCTCTCTCCTTTTTTTTTGGTGCCAGGGCACTTTGTAGCTGAGCGGGCACTTCCGAAATTTGTAGCTGCGCGCGTGTGGGACGGATGAAGAAGATATATGTGCGTGTGAAAGATGTCATGTTTGGAAGTGTTGGGGGGTCCCGGTGAAGTCAGCATCATAGTCCTGACTGCGTGTGAACATGGTATTGGATTATTCCTAAACCTAAATTTCACATTTGTATGCTTTGGTAATGGATAGACTATTTAATCGAGTTATTTATTATCATGCTATTTTGCTTACAATTAAATCGCTCATTCTGTTTATGATTATTCATATTAATACACTGAGCCCTACCTCAAGCAAGATGATTTCCAATATCTTAGCCATACTTAAAATTCTGCCCGGGTTGCATATTAAAACTTTAGGAGACTTCTAAAACAAGTGCACAAGTCAATATGAATATATCAACAGCAGGAAATGTGAATAATAAGACAAAGGAGGATGGCCACGAGATTGGAATAAAAAGTAGCATCTAGGGGCAAAGTACGAAACCTTTGTCATTATGTAGAATGTCAAAAGACATTAAACTTAAAAAAAAATTTGGCGTTCTTACCACTTGAAGGGAAAGTTGATAAAAACATAATTGAAAATCAGTGTATTTCTACACTCATCTGTTTCTGTTTCCATATATTGAACATAGGGAATAATCCACTTGGCCGGTTTTTCATATATTTCCCTTCAAGTAAAGAAGTTAAATTTTTTGTTTAAATTAAACATGTTTTCATACTCTGAATGATAGTGACAGTTTTTTACGTTGATCTTACAATATTATTCAAGACATGTTTAGGCATACTCCTTCACAATTATAAATAAAATTTCCAAGGATGATAATTAAATTCTTATATTTAGGGTCTGCAATTTATAAACGTAAACTTTGCAATATTTACAAAATGTTTCAGCTTGCAAACAACAGCATTCGCTATTTACAAATTCAAAGTTTAGTATAGCTACCGGGATATTGACATCCTCTTCAAATTTACAATTCAAAAACTTAATTCATAAACGTTTTTCATACCACACTTCTATTTTTCGAACGTATATAATACATCCAACTTTTTTACTTTTCACGAACAGCACAAAGCCAGTTCGTACCTATGCACAGGACGCGCTAATAAAACCGAAAATCGATTCCAACCAACTCTGTTCGAGAACCCCGCACGTGTCCTGTATCGCCCCGACTTCCAAAGAAAAAAAAAAAAAGAAGCCTTCGGGCTAGCATTCGTTTGGCTGACGGACTACACTGTACGCATCAGGCCACTACTTAACGCGCGCTCGAGCATATATACGTGTGCAGCGCATGGCCTTTTTTCTGTCCACCCCTGCCCCGGACACTGAGTGTATTTGTCGAGAGACCTACATTAATGGTTTTGTGATTTTGGGCGAGAACCGAAGTTGAAGTCGAAAGTTGGGGAACGGACCTGTACAGGCTGCTGCACTAAATGATGTATTCGAGTCGGATAAGAATAAAGGGAGCAGCAAATTGGTCATCGAGAGAAATGATTATTGGATAATACAGGTATAGAATTAAATATAGGAATCAATACAGTCATAAATTCCTATGATCGATCGATACTGCTTTCGTAATTGGTTTAACATACAATATAACTGTGTATTATGATTTGAATTTGATCGACAAAGGAAAACATTTTTCTTTCTTCGTTGTGCGTCATGACGCTGCTGCTGCTCCGCCCGTGTTTGGTTTAATGCGCCACGCAGCGCACGGTATAGTAAAGTGTATTTGCGCAGCGAGCGTGCGCTTCTCTTTGTTCAATACTCGTCCAAAGAGTGAGAGAGAATTGAATGGACACGCGCGGGAAGAGAAAAAGGAGAGAGACCGCGGAGAAAACGGAAGGCAAAGAGAGCAGCAAAAAGGCATTAGGTAATTAGAAGTCAGCGATCTATTGGCTTAACTCGTGCGCGCGCTGTTGCGTCGGCTGTCCCTTATACGCTTAACTAGAGACGAGGGAATGAGAGGAAGGCGGTATAAAGAGGAGGATATACCAAGAGGGATCGGAGTCGAAAGACGATACGTTTGGGGATTTTTTTTCCGGTCGCGAAGCTGCGCCCAAACGAAACTATTGTTATGGCCACAGAGATCTATTTTACTCTTTTGTTACACAACGAATCAGGGAAGCGAATTTATTCCATTGTGTTAAGCGCGGTAGTTTGTTTACTTTGCAAATGAAATCTATTAATTATCTATTAAAGTTTATCAATCTTACGTGCACCATAGAATTCACAATATTTGCATAAATCAAGCTTATTAAATTCATAATGAAACACTCGCCGCGCGCTTATTAAATTCATCGCGCCTTCCTATTCTCCGTAAGCAATCATAATTATTTTAATAAAATCCGCGTACAAGATCAGCACGACAGGCGGCGGCGGCGGCGCTCATCAAAGGCCCGCGCGTATCTCGCTTTAATAATAGATCTTCTGGGGTGCGCAACGGGTCTAATAAACATTGCCGCATCCGGCGCGAGGTGAAGAAGATAAAAAAGGAAGACACGCGATGCAAGGAAAAAAGTTAGCGCCGCTCATCCAAAACAATACGATAAAGGTGAAATTATTCAGGACCCACAGGCCGAGAGAGAAAAAGTTTGCCCTCGCGGGGCCGAATCACAGAGTCTTTATAGGGTGGCTCGTTCCTCGTCGTCGTCGGGCGGAAGTTAGCCCCGCAGAGATCGTAATGACGACGCTTCTGTTTTCGCGCGCTCCGGGCATTTTGCGTGCAAGCGGAAGTTGTCGGCTCGGCCATAGCTGAGGCAAAAGGGCGGAAAAACCGGCTTCTCTCCCTTGCGTTCTTTTTACTCCTCTGCCGCGACGACGCGCGTTCATATTTCAAAGCTTTTCCGCCCGCGCAAATGTCGCTTTCGTTTATGAGCGAGTGAGCGCGTGGCAACTTTTAATTATTGCGCGCGCCACGCCCCGGGCTCCAAATTAATTGGATTTGACTTTATTTACTTGCGCGCATATACGTATACACTGTATGTACGAGTGCTGGTCCTCCTTGTCAAAATAACACTTTTTCCTGGTGATTCATAGAGGAAGATACTGCGCTAGAGAGGAAATTACACGAAGTGCTTCGTTATTTAAATGTATTTGACATTGATGTAGAAGTGCTGGTGATGCTTTGTTAATGTAATCAAATGAAGGGCTTTTTTGTTCTTGCGCGTAGTTAAACTAAACTGATTGGATAGTCCCGAATAAAACAATCAGTCTGGCAACAGTCTGCGAGAAATAAGTTAGCGTCATTCAGTTTATACCTTTGCTTATACTTTTGATTTTGTCTGATGTACTTTAACAGACTGATAGACTTTATCCACAGCTCAGACTTTATCCACACTTCGGTCAAACGTACCAGAATATTTTTTTCACGCGAGATGCACTATCACTGCAGCGAAATTATGGGTCTCAATAAAGTGCGAACGAGGTCCCTGAAACTTTTAAATACTTGAACTCCCACCACAGATATACATAGCCTGAAACGAATAAATTCGATTCGCCAAAAGGAGCCCGTGATTCAAGACGACGTATATAGAAACGACCGTGAACTTGAGCGTGAAATTTAATTACGCATCCCACTCAATCATATTCCCCTAAACACTCCTCTCACGCACTCGCATCAATAATTCATCTTATACAGTCGGCTAGAAACTGCCATCTCTCTCTGCACAGAAGCCTGTAGACGCGCATCAGTAGCAGCAGCATCAGCAGCTCCGTTTTCTCACGATTCGCATATACAGTGCGTACATACACACGCACGGGGCGACATCCCATTATTTATTAAAATAAAAAGGACTCGAGGCGTGCGCGCCTCCTGCTGCACGCGCGCCTCTCTCTAAAAGCTCTCGAGACTGTCCCCCTGTCGCGTCTTACACTACTGCCTATGTATATATGTGTGCGTGAGTGTGTGCGCCAAGGACGGTCCATTGCTTCTCCTGCTCTATCTCTCAACCAGTGCATGCGTCAACATACTGGGTAAATATACCGTGTGTGTCGAGCGGACTCGATGCTATTTCTTCCCTGCGCCGATGCTTGCTTGCTTGTATACGCTCTCTGTGCGTGTGCGTAGGATAGAATTCTGCTTCTACTCCTATATGCACGAGTGGAAATGGAAAATGTTGAGACTCGGAGCTCTGCGATGGTGGACGATGAGGCCGTGCGGGCTTTAAGCTTCCTCTGCTTAGATTATCTTGTCATTTTTATTGTAATCAATTATTCAATTTGTGTGTGTGTGTACTTTATCCTTCTCTGACTTCTGCGTCTCAAGGATCGAACCGAATATATATCTTCTCTTCGACACGTTTACAGTTGCTATAATGGAAGTTCATTTCCCCTATATTTTATATTTTCTCGTTTATTTTTCCACGATAAAAATACCGCTACAGCGACCCGCACGCGAGTTTCCAAACGACGCACGATTGCAAAAAGTATCCGTCTACGCCCGCGTATCGCCAATTAGTCCTTTGGAAAGAAAAAAAAAAAAGAGTCTCTGCATTCGATTAGCGGGACGCAACGAATGCACAGCAATGAACGAATCACCGAGACTATACATCGAGTCCTTCGAATTCTCGAGTGCACGCACGAGGATATCGAGGGTCCGTGCGTCGATAGAAAAAGCAACTCGGGAGCAACCCCATCGTGACTCGAGCTCGCACGTGCGCGCCTAATTCTCTCTCTCTAGCCGAGTGCATGATGCAAGGCGTTAAGTGGCCGAGAGGAGCGCTGCACGGTATATATATACGGGACGAAATTGGGTTAGAGAGCTCCGGCGCGGGCGAAAATCGAATCGGGGGCCGCCAACGCCGCCGTAGTCGTCGTCGGCCGAAAAGTGAACGGCCTAATTCGATTTATGCGTCAGGACGATCGACGACCTTACATACCGAGTTCCGTGTACTTGTCCGATAAGCTCGCAATCGCGTTATACATGGACGAGAGGAGCTGCCGAGGCGTGTGAGGAAGAGAGGAGAGAGAGAGAGAGAGAGGAGATCGATAAGTGCGATGAGTTAACGAGTTGAGTGGTTAAAAAATTCAAGACCCGCCGCGGGTGGTGGAGATGTGCTAATTTATGGACATGCTGGGGGCCTTGATTGGCGTGGAGAGTAGACGAGCTGAAAATCTTGTTGGATGAAGGAGCGGTGTAGCGACTTTACATCTTGAAAGAATAACTTTTAAAGCGAGTAAAAAGCTTACATTGTACGTTCGTGTAATTACGGTTGATTTTGTAGATTGACAATGATTTGGGTCTCGTTTAAAAGTGTCAGTTATGTCGATGTGATCTTAAGCAAACTATAATAGGGTGTTATGTTATGTGTTATATAACTATGTAGCTCGATCGGTTTTACCCTGAACTTTTCTGTAAAACTACCGGAATGACAGTTCGTCTTTCGATTGCCATACTTCAGGTTAGATATGTATAATACTCTGGAAGATGTACATCAAGCTGATCAAATTCTAACTTTGGAATCCGGTGTTTATTATCCACACGGAGGTTCCACGAAATGAAAGCATTCATTCCAATGATGTATGGAACGTAGAGCTATATCTTATACGCTGGAAGATTGCAGACGGAGGATATATTCCACGGGCGACGAACATAAACTGGCCCACGATTTCATTAAACTCGCCTCGGAAAACTTTCCGACTATTTGTGGCTATATACCGTGTGACGTATATTATCCGAGTGTCTTCTATCGTCCACGAATTTTCCATAGTGCACGCAATTCTATATCCTCGAGTGGTTCTTTCTTAACATACTTATTTATAAATGATACAACGAAAGGAAACTATTCATCACGGATTAAACATGTATATCGTGCAAATAAAAATATTAAATGTAACGTAAACGAGTTTACGTTTACAGAAAATTTGCACAAATTATTTTGTAGAAAAACGACACGAATGCGAGACTTTCCACCTTGGTAAAGAAGTAAGAAAAACTCGCGGTCAAAGCTTCGCATCCCAGAGCCGAAAGCCGAATCAGCATTTGCTAACGCCGCGTAACGCACGCGGCAATTCCAGCTTAATTTTCTCGGACCTTAGCCACCCACACTCTCTCTCTCTCTCTCTCATTTTCAGTTGACAACGTTGCCGTTAACTCGAGCACGCGTAATTACAAGAGTCGCGCATACCGGACCGTCTGGCCCCAGTTCACACGCACACACACCTACGGACGTCGCATTGTATACAACGGCGGCAGAGTCAGCGAGTATGCACGCTATGCGCGCGAATTAGTTATTATTTCACTTTTCGCCCGGCCTTGCGCAGTTGCACTCCGTAATACAGCTCTCAAGATGTCCTTGGAGGAGGGCATATACCAGAGCGAGAGAGAGAGAAAGAGAGAGAGTCTTTGAACTTTGGCGAGAGACACGCGGTAGAGGACATGCTGATTGCGCGCCGTGTATGCGTGGCGTGCGGCACTTCTCCCTACCCCATCCCGCAATTTTCGGAACAATGTGGTGCCGCAGAGCCTCGGGAATGAATTATATACTCACTTGACGTACGTACGCGAGACTTATTATTTCTTTGTTGGGTTAATTGGATGAGCGGGAGTTGATGATTTTCTCAGATGGGAATTGTATGAGTGACAATAATTAGAAATACGTTTTGCCGAATGTATTGCGGATAGGTTCAGTCGTGGAGAAAGACTATATTGTTCTGGTGACTCTTGCGATAATATATTGATCTGTGAAGAAAACCTTGGAATTTGTATTGCAGAAAATCGTTAATCGCGTGATTGTTAAGGAAAAGTTTCACGTGCAGCATCGTCAATTCTTCAACAATAGAGCAATGTGCGAAATAAAAAGGATCAACGAAGCACAACGAAACTTTTCGAATATACGAACAAAGTAAAAAGCGCTAATGCGCTATTTATAAAAGACAAAATTTGATGGACTAATACGCGTGTGGAAAAAAGCTTCGGAACTTTCAGTACGTAGCCGCTCGTCTGCGCTCGCAAAGACAAAAGCTGCGGTAAATGAGCAAAAATATATAACGACAGCACGCGCGAGGAGCGACAGAAAACAAAGCACGCAGGCAGGCAACGAAAGCCAGCAAAAAACGTCGGCTAATTAAAACTTGCTCGCGCCGCTAGACATACACACACACACACACACACCGGGAATAGAAAAGAGCATAGTCACGCGGCTGATCGACGAGCGAAATTTTGCTCAGAGACGCAAAAGTAACGAAATTCTCGCCTCGTCGCGGGGATGGAACCACGACGATTTTTCACAGTCCTATACCGTCGCTGCTACCCGGAGAAAAATGGCCGCTCGATTCCTCAAATGAAATATTATCGCCGCATGTGCGGTGTACTCTTCCGTACGACGTCGTCAAACGCGGAGAAAAGAGCGAATTTTCCTTTTTTTTTTCCGCGCGCTGACTGTCATTAGTCATATGGGACGAAGGATGTAATAGCCCTCCCATCGCGAGGCTTGTCGACTCTGTGGAGCGTCGTGCGCGACAGGAAGCGACGTGGCGAGCAGCGAATCGATCGTCGATGCTGCTGCTCGTGTACGTTGTAGTGCGCCTATACTCCGTCGCTACTGTGCAACAGCTCAATTATTCCGATCGATGGGATTTGTGCTTGCGCGCACTCAAGATTGATTGCGATGCGAGGAAAAATTAAACGGTGTAAATAAAGGTCAATCGAATTTTCATTCCTTTTCGAGGACTCGTTTTTTTTCCACGTACTGCGAGCGTGTGTTTGTCTGCACTTGTAGGAAAAGAGTGACAAATGCCGGCAGCGATGTATACAGAGATATTGTATTGCGAAGGGCTACGAGCTTTATTTTTTCGAAATTATATTGTGATTATGGGGCGATCCTCGTGATAATACATTTATGAAATTTACACAAAGTATTACACACTGTTTGGAAGAATAAAATACAACTTATCTATAAATTTACAAGAACGCATTCTTTCTTATAACATGCTTTAGTTGAGTTATTTAAAAGAAATTACTATATTTTAAATCTAAAAAAGTGACTGTCGATCAAAAAACGCGCAAAATCGTCTTTTTTAAAGTTAAAACTGCACCGGTTTCAGAACAGACTTGAGATTAACTTACATTATCTTTTTACTCTTTTAGTGTGGCTCTCGGATTTGGGAAGTAATGATTAAGGATACTTTGCATGCATGGATACATACGTGGTTACAGACGCGAAATGCATAAAAAAAAATTTGTTAATAGCGGCATAAAATATTTGCTCGCTTAATTGAAATAAAGATAAATACTTAAAGAACCACAACACAGATCTACGAATTTCAGAACTACATTCAAATTATACGATAACAAAGGCAAAGTAAAGTACGCTGTACCGTGAGAGACACACACCTTCGCTGCTGCTACGCGTCATTTCTCCTGCTTTTCTTCCATTAGGCCCCTCGCGGGGAATCCCGTAAGGAAGAGAGAGAGAGACAGAAAAAAGAGAGATCGCGTTCGTGCATGTTCACCGCGTAGAGAGAGAGAGAGAGCGAGGAAAATGCGCATAAGGGGAGAGGCGTATACGCAAAAAGGGTTCGCGGATCTCGCCAGAGGCTCTGTATAGAGTTCCACCTGCGGGGAAACTTTTGCGTGCGCCGCTAACAAAAAAAAGGGAAGAAGATCGGTCCACGTGCCGAAATGTACCAGGCGTAGAGGAAAGAGAGAGAGAGAGCGAAAGTTCGGCATATAGGAGACGCTTCTTTCGTTACACGCACACCCTCGGATATGCTCGCGACATGAATTTTAACGCGTTGGAACTTTTATTCCTACGCGGGCTTTATTTCCTCTCTTTTTTTTGTTTCTTTGGAGATCTAACCGTCGATCTCGCTCCTCTGTAGCTTTTTTTCCCTCGTGCGTCCTTGTTTATTCAAGTTTTTATTGCGCTACTTTTCGGCGAATAGCCGTTCTGGTGAGTGCGTTTTTATAGACGTGGAAAGGAACGCGACCTCAAATTATTAATGACGTTTATTTTAATAAAATGTTTCTATGATTCTCGGAACTGATAGATATTCATTGTGAAAAAATTGTTTTTTTTTGTTAATCAATGGATATTTTCACTATTTGTACGATGTTACTACACGTTAGTTCCTTAAACAGCAATTTCTAATCAAAATATTTTATCGTGATTTTAATAATTTTTAGATATTATAGTAATATTGACGAATATGAATGTTAGGCGCAGACGAATGATTCTAAGCTGTTTGAAATCCGATGCAAACCAGGCGCAAATTGATGGAGCTCGTTAGACACGGGAAGTTTCTGCGTTTGATATTTGATACGGGAGTGGTTTAAACTCGACTCTGCTGAAATCTCGCGAGTTGTCATATTCTTTGGAAATGCGTACCAATTAGTCTCATCATTTTAATTGTAAGGTATTTGCATCAAACGAATTTTTAAGCATTTAGTACAATATTTATTGCTAACTCATGCATCTACGTTTAATTCCTTTTTTTTTTACCCACAAATTTTCATTTTAAATATTTGAATAATATATTGAAGCAGTTCGATTTCATACTAAGTTTCAGTAATAATGAAATCAGTATTAAAAACTGTATAGTGCGAATTATTTATCGCTGTTGTATTTTAATGATATAATAACAAATTTTTTGTTTTGAACTCAAGTCTGAGTTTGTACCAAAATATTTTCAAAATTAGCTCAAGCAAATAAGAAACGTATCCAGCGCAAAAAAACGAAAAGTGAAACATTCATCATCGCAATAAGAAACGTCGGAACTACATACCCTCCGATAAAAAAAAAAACAATATACGAACTTTCATCCGTTTCGTTCCACCAAAAAACATCGATAAAAAGGAAAGTAGAAGCCGTGAGCTCGTGGAACGAGCAGGAAAAAAAAAGCAAAATAAAACACGTTGAAGTGCAGATATAGGCCCTGCCCGTCAAAAGGCAAAAGCTTAACGTTCGTGGGTAAGCGCGCTAAAGGGAATAGATAAAAAGGGGAGGGGGGCGGGCGAATTCGGGCGGCTGCGACTGCCATCCACCGAGTTTTCCTTTCTCCGCGCGCGCACGTCGCGAAGCGCGTCTTTAACGAGCGAACCAATCCCCCGGGACGTCTCGGGTGAGTATATATATAGCACGTCATACGAGACTCATTCGCTAACAGACGTCTAATGGCTCCGGGGATTAAGGTCTGTGTAAGATTAAAGTCTCTCGTGCGGTAAAAGTGTGCAGAGCGATTTTTAGTACGTCGTCTTTTTTTTGGAGGTAGTTTGGCCTTCACAGGTGTTGAGAATAAGTGTTTGACGAAATAAATTGGGATTTCGATTGCGAGGTTTTTGGATAGGTTTACTTATCGATGTTGTAAAGCAATGTTACAGATTATAGACAAGTATTGTAACGATGTAGGTACTGATGTAAACTGTTATAGATATGGTTTGGAGTCAATAAAAATATTCTACGAGGAAAGTACAAACTACTTTTGCCCTGATTAAAAAAAGCTGAAAATACCGAATTGAAAAGTGTCTTTCTATATTTGTCTGTTTCTACTTCTATCCACAGTGCAGAATCAACTCGATGTGTTCTAAAATATTTCCTTTACGAAGGAATTTAAATTCTTTTTTTTTAAAATGAAATGTCTTTTTATACACTAATAGATACTAAAATGGGTTTTAGAATCAACTTGCATTTTTATTACGGAGAATTAATCCACATCAGATATTTTCTTTCATTTCAATTAAAATCAATTAAAAAGTATTATTAAGCTCACATATGTGAACCGGATTTATTTATTTCAATAGTTTTCAAAAGTCTGAAATTCATTACTTGTCTATGTCCTTAATGATGTAGCGGCCCATCACGTAAGGTTATCTGTTAACAGATATCTAATGGCTCTAGAGATCAAGAGCTAAACTCCTGTCACAGGGAAAGTTTCGAGGATTTAGCGGGAAAGCCGCAGGAACAAGAAATTCGTGTTTTCTTTTTTTGTATAAGGTAAACTTACAGGTAATTATACTTGATTGATGTTTAGTAATTATTTGTGCGCCTTTTTGATAGAAAAATTCAAGTTTATTTATCATGGACAAATATTTATTTCCCTGCTACTTTGCAACGATTATTATTATTAATATCTAAAACTACATTTTTCTCAATAATTTATTATTAACGACGATATGTAAATTAAAGAAGTTTCGTAAATACGAAAAACAGGTAACATTTAAACATTGGTTATTTCTAAAGTTAAAGCTTCGAAGTTCAAATAAACTTTCTTTTCAAATAAGACAATCATAAATTTCCAATTACGAAAATTGCTCGTCATCTACGATTCAAATTTACGTTGCTAATATCGTAAACATCCTAACTGACATCTACAATCAGCCTCGCAAACTGTCATTTATCAATAATCGACACAATAATTTTCATTCCATCATTATTCGCCACAGCAGCTGTACTCAATCATCGCCGAAAGCACCGCGAACATCAGGGCGAAACAAATCATTCCCGCTGACTCGCGTATAGTCCCATCCGAAACCCGACAGTCCTAAGTACACCTTACACACCATCCATCAGGTGGTTCGACCTGTCTCCCTCTCGCCTCCTCGCATACACGCATTCGAAAATCCGTAAAATCCGGCTTTTCGAAGCCGTACATAATGCACGTGGGGCGACGACGACACACACGCACACGCAGTGGATTCCTTCTTCGCCCATCCAACGTTAGACAAAGGCCTTTTGAAAATTCGCGCGCATCTCCTGCGTCGATATATCTCTTTTATGGATTCGTCTTACGCGTCTGACGTGCGTGGAGTCGCTGCTGATGTTCCTGCCTCTTACTCCATTATACGTATATAGCGAGCCTTCATTATTCATATATACTGGGCCAAACTTGCGAGCGAAGCGAAAGCTTCTTATCGAAATCCTGTAAGATGATTTTTTTTTGCTTTATGGAGTGATAGGAGGGGCGAGAGGTCCGTGGATGAGCGAAGGGGTCGAAATTAATTATTGGCGAGAGATCAAGCTGGGGAGACTGTATCGGGACTTTCGGTTTTTTTTTATCTTCTTCTTCTTATCTTTTGTCATTCTTTATCGGGGAAAGGGACAAAGGAAGGTATTGTGTGCCGCTTTTTTTAATAAGGTAAATCGCGTCGGGCTTCTTGATAAAGCTATACGAGATTCTTCTTTTTTTTTCCGATGCGAGAAAATGTTTGGAGTAAAAAAAAAACGAGGATTTCTTTATCGTCACTATCGATTTTATGTAACTAAATTTTACGCAAACTATGCACTCGTTGCGACAAATGACAATATTAGATTTAAAATAGTTTTCACTAGTTTAGCGTTCGAGGAATAATAAATGATTATAAAAAATCAATTCCAATGATATTTGAGCCAATGCACTCAAGCCTATTTAGATACCCTATACACGGCTGTTAAGCACTTTCGCTTATTCGAGTAATGGTCACTTACGTTTACACGCACGCAGTACGCTAGGCGTGAAAAAGGCCCTATTACGAATTAAACAATAACGTTTACAGCCTCTCCCGCCGCGTGCGTTTAGAGAAGCCGCACGTAATAAATCTCCACCTCGAAGTGTGGTCGTGGTGGTAGACCTTTATTATTTCGTAAACGCAGCAATAAACATTTATTACAGCGCGATAAAAGTAACAGATATCCCTTTCCATAAAACTGAAATTCCTTTTACCCGCGCGGCCTGTTTCGATATCTCGGTACCATATACATATATACAGATACAGTGCAACGAATGGAAACTCGCAGGGTTTTAATAGATCGATAAAAAAAAAGCCAGGGGTATAAAGGCCACGGAGGGTAAGCGCAAATTGAAGAAGGAAAAAACGGAACGAGAGAGTAGGTATATGTATGTATATATATATACGTGGAGGTGTAGCAAAAGAAAAATGCCGCCACTGCGCAGCTTTTATATTCTTTGGCGCGTATACGCGCGTAGATCTGCAATTTGCGCTTGAGTAGGAAACGGAGCGGACAGAAAAATGCCATCCTCGGGCTAATGCGCGCCTCTATCTCTCTTCCTCTTTTCCATTCTTCTTCGTTGCCGCACACTCGAGCAATTACCCATTCCACTGTCTTTCTCTCTCCCTCTCTCTCTCTCTCTCAATCCTCTTCTATGCACTCCACCTTTCGCCTGGCAGCCTCGCGTCATTTTCATGATAGCTGCACACACATGCACACACGAGTCGCGGTGACTGCGGCGCGTGACATTTCGCGGTCTGCTTGCGAGACTCGCGTCATTTTCTAAAGGACGATAAACCGCTCAAGGAGAATATTCCTATCCCCTTGGCGTATACCGACTGATGTATATAGAGCAGACGGTATGTATAGCCTGCACGGGGAGGGTCTACACGCGATGACGAGAGGTTAAATGTCGGAGGAGCGCGACGAGCTGCTTCGGCTGTTTATGCTGCGCTTCTGGGCTTGCTTTTTTTTTCTCAACCATGGATTTGCATGCGCTCGTGGAGATTTATGCGATTGTATAGCGAAGAGGTAGAGAGAGAGAGAAAGAGACGAGGTGGAAGGTCTTTGGATTAGTATATGCAATGTCGTGCGCGGCTCAGCTCGAGGAGCTCTTCAGTTTTCTTTTTTCGTCAATTTTTTAACCGTCGATCTGTAGGGAGAAAGGAATTAAAATTTTGGTAATGAAATTCCACGTGGAATACGTTTCAAAATCAACAACCGCTTTGAAGAACCTTTAACCTGCAGTCTGTTATTTATGTCCAATTTACATGCATTCGAGGCCCTCGAATAAGAAGACAATTTCCTATAAAATATGGATTTGCTATAACGATAAACAAATCCCAGTTGAACTAAAAAAGTTGAAGGATAACTACGCACACACACCCGCATACTTAATTACTCAATCCATAAGGTACAGATTTACTGGCCCAGAATAAACCAATAACTCGGACGGTAAAGTAGGGATCCAATGGCTCAGAATCGGCCAATTCGTCGATAACCAGGTAAGGTAACTTATATTAAAAAAGTTTTGTATAATGAAGATCACCACGACGACAGGCGATAGCTTAATTAATATAATAGAAGATTAGTCGTTATAATGTACAAATATTACAATTATATCAGTGATCGAGGTTAAATAATTTAAAAAACCAATCACTCGACCTTCTACATCACTTTCACGATGAAAACAAAACAAATCGAAAAACATCCATCTGCATTTTCGCCAAGCAATTTGATAAGTTCTATATAATAAAGCGCATCAAGGGCTAAAAGCAATACCAGATTGAACGAGCTCGCGAGCGAACTGTTCGCACACACACACACACGTAGTCGAAGATCCAAACTACACATGCGTTACGTAACCAAATCAACGTAATGAGTTGGAAAAAGGGAGGCGAATAAGCTCTCGGCTGCGAAGACGACGAGAAAAAAAAAGATATGAAAGAGAGACAGAGAGAGAGAGAGAGAGAGAGAGAAAGAGAAGAAATAAAAAGGGCGTGGATGGAAGGAAACCGAAGCTCACCGCACTTCTAATCTTCGAACGGAAGCCAAGGAAATTCCCCCGTCGCGCAGTAAAATCGCAAGGCATAGACTTTGCACACGCACGCACACACAGAGAGAGAGAGAGAGAGACAGACACAGAGCATCGTCGAAATCGAGCGCGCGTCGCCGAGCCACCTTTGCCAATTTCGGGAGCCAATGGTCGCTCCTCTAAAAGCCCGCGCACGAGGTGCAATTACGGCGAGCTTCTTTTTATACGCGCCGATGGAGCCTCGACTGCACTCGAGCTACTCTCTCTCTCTCTCTCTCTCTCTCTCTTTCTCGTTTCAGAGGAGAAGTTCCCTCTCTTTATAGGACCGTGGCAGGCTCTCTCGCTAGCGTTTGACCGAGAAAAGCCCTCGAGGACCACCGCTAGCCAGCCCCGCGTGTGCCTATAGCCGCGAGGATCTTGAGGACCCTCTCGACGCGCGCGGCCTCTGCTGCAGGTAACGCAAAACCGCTGAGAGAGAGAGAGAGAGAGAGAGAGAGAGAGAGAGATAGAAGGAAGCAGCGAGGAGCTTCTGCCCCATTAAGCGCAGAGGAGGACGAGTGCGACGCGACGCGTGAGCCGAAAAATCGACCTGTCCTCTACCAACCAAAGGATCGAATTCGTCTGGGTTAAAGTGACACTGCTTCGGTTTCTTCTTTTTCAAGACATGGTTTTTACTTGCTTTGGGGTTGAAATGTGTGCGGAAGAACTAATGATGCACTATCGTTAATCAAAGTTGTTTTTTAAGGAAATAATTCGTACTTTTATTATATTTATATATGAAACTTAAAATTCTGATGTCAATATTAAAAAATAATTTACACAAATATGATCAGCGATTGCGTGAGCGTAGTAAATTTTGGACAGTGATTTATTTACGTTAAGAGGATGTGCCATATAGTCGGAAAGATTCCTACCTGGCCGGTTTTTGCATTTAACGAAATATTTAAAGATAGAGATTAATTTTTGGCGAAAACTTTCTGTTGAAATACCATCTATAATTGACAAACCTTTTTGTCAGGTGAGAGTTTTTTCCAAAAACTAATCTCTATCTTTAAATATTTCATTAAATGCAACAACCGGCCAGGTAGGAATCTTTCCGGTACTAGCACATCTACTTAAAACAAAACGTATAAAAGCAATCACGTAAGTTCTAGTTTTCTACGAGATTCGTGTGAACTATTTAATTACTATATTGCTCCAACATCTTTCACCCAAGAACAATAAGTCGACAAAGACCCAAAGTCTCGAAGTGCTTACGACAAACCAAAAAAAGGCCACATCAATTCATTACATCTGCACAAAAGATGCTCGCGTCCAAAGTTATACGCAATTATTTGCCATAGCTCCCATATCGTCTCTCCCCACAGTACACAATGGCATTTCCCGCGCTGGAAAAAAAAAAACCCCGAAAACTCGTTTGGTCGCCAACTTTCCGGATGTCGCTCGCGATGTCCTTCCTTCCGCAGAGTCGGGTAAAATTACGGTTCGATGAGAAAAGCTTTGCGCTCGCGCGCTACACCGTCGAGCATACTCGCGTGCAAGGAAAGACAGACAGGCGACTTAAAGTATAAGGAAGCTGAAGGGGTATAGCGAGTCTCGGTGCGCGGAAAAGGGGGGATAGAGCAAAATGTCAACGGCGCGCTTCCTCGTCCTCGTCGTACACGTCCTCCTCCCCTCCCCCGCAGCAGGAAATTTGCTCCTGCGGAGGCCACCGTTTCATCCGGAAGCCTCTCGGCCCCTAGGTTTTATCTCTGACCGAGAAAGGATCAAGAAGACGAAGACAGAAGGAGAGAGAGAGAGAGAGAGAGAGAGCTGGATTCTGCACCATTGGTGCAGGCGGGCCGGAAACAAAAGCTCCCATTCTTCGTGAAAAATTGAATCAGACAATTTGGAAAGAGGTTGGTCGTTTTTAGTGAAATTGAGTTAGGGGAGAGAGACAAGAGCTGCGCCGCGCACACATACGCACATCACGCACACGAGCGTTCACACATTCAATCTTTGTATAAGCGCGGAGGGTGAGAGAAAGAGAGAGAGAGAGAGAGAGAGAACGCACTATCCCCAACGACATATGTAGGACTTTTGTTAGCGAAACTGTTATTTTTAGGTGCTTTTCTTCTTTTGATGTGTCCTAATGAAATCCCTTGATGGGGATTGGAATCATACAAGAGAGGCAAGAAGACTTTTACTCCTTAACTTTTTGGCTTGAGATTGATCTTTGCGACTTGGCCGCGGTCGCCGTACGAGTGCGAAGATTGGGCTGCGGCGACTAACACGGCACACCACGTAGCTGTGTCTTATATATGTGATTACTGGCGTTTGATAGCGGACTTATATACGGTTCTGTCGTACGATCAACGGCTTGTCCTGTTAAAGTGATGCTTCGTTGATTAAGCTTTGCCGCTGACATTTAACTTGCGGGGAGGGTTTTAATCGAAGGATATTAGTAAATAATGAACAGAGGATTTGCTTTCTGATATTTGTACGATTAGTAGGAATAATTAGTACTTCTGATTATTTGTTGATTAAAACCAATTGTAACTATTTTTGCACATCCATTTTATTTAAAAGTCTTTGTACCGATATAAACGAAGCTTCAAATCAATGAATACACCATTAAAATGAATCAACGCTATTTTTGTGTTCAACGAACGGCAGAAATTGAAGATGCGCATTCTACCGGAAAATGCATATATACAGATGATAATTCTTCATTAATTAGTTCAATTAATCAACAAAAGCATAATATTCTAATAACAGCAGAGGGGCTTAATTAACGAAACTCCAATCCAATATCCAATTGTATCGGGAGCACTTGGCAAAAAATTACACGAATCGCCGATAGAATTTAAAGGGAGGTATACGTTCACAGAGAGAGAGAGAGAGTGTGAGTGAGAGAGAGAGAGGGAGATATCGGATGCAAATTAGCTCGAAAGCTCGGGGCCGAGCGAATAGAGAGAGTTTAAAGGGAAACGCGCCGCGAATGCGCGCCGGTTACTGCTATATACCGCTTCTAAAATAAGAGGAATGCGGCGGCGGCGGCGGCAAAGCACGCGCAGCTCCTGCTGCTGCCGCTGCTACTCCGCGGAAAATAAAGAACGAACACCCGGCCACTGCCGCCATCGCGCAGACAGACAAAGGGGATAGCGGAAGCGGAGAAATAAAGGGAACCTGCGTAATTAATTTATTTCTATAGCTTTTATTTTCTCTCTCTCTCTCACTCTCTCACTCGTTGTGTGCCGTTTAATTTTTTTTTTCGTAATTTTGCCCACCGGCTGTGACCGACAATATTGTAAATATGATTTATAACGGGTCGTACTGACTTTTGTCACACTCCTCTGTTAACAAATGGCAAGTGGGGAGCTGAATTTTAATGTTGCGCAAGATGAATTATGCATAAAAAACGAAAATTTCAGATTTACGACCCTGCGGAAACGAATTATAAGTAATAAAAGGCAAATATTTTATGTTAGGATTGGGGATAGGTATATTTATAGAGGGTGCGAAACACAGTTGCGATGTTTTCTTGAAAAGTTAGCGGAGCAATTGGTCGACATATTTTACACCGTCGCCATGGGGTCCCGATTAAAGATTGTGAAATCTCGTCGCCCTACTTGTATTTCCCAATCATAAATTCATTGTTTATGCATAGATTGTAGAATACAGCTTGTATATTATCGAATCTTCATCTTTAATTATTTCGATCTTTATCGGCTAGCCTACACATAACGCTATCCTATTTCATCGTTCTACATTTCAAACGATAATTTCAGGAAAAGCAAGATATTCAAAAATAAGATGATACGAACAAAAGTTGAAATAATTATGTTTGCAAGACAACGAAGCGCCACAAGATAAACGAATCAGAAAACATCAATGGTTGCAGGAAGCGCAGGTATATATGGGGTACAAAGGAAAGGACGCGAGGGCACGATAAAAACGGACGGGTTGATCGACGAGCCGATCTCTGCGCGACGAGGTATATATATATATATATATATGTATAGGAAGGAGGAGAAAGAACTGCGCGAGAGAAAAGGATATTCACCTATTCAATCTCGGTGCGGGCCGCCGTCGAAAGAAATATATAGGTGGCGAATCCTTAATCTTGTCTCTCGGATAATTGAGCCGAATCGCTCGGCTGCTCGTAGAGCCGTGGGGAGGCCCTCCTTTCCTACGCGTCGCGACATTTAGACGTCAGGAGCACATGCTACTGTAATTCCTTCCCTGTGCTCTCCGCGCTGACGGATTCGACTCTCTCTCTCTCCCTCTTCTTCCTCTCGTCCTTCTGTTTTTACTTATTGTCTCACGAAAATTGAATCCCGACGAATGGATGCTCACTCCGACGATTTTCTCTGTTTGTCCTTCTATACCCTGTCGCGATTTTTTAAACGTGGATTTATTGTTTTTTCATCTTTCTTTTTCTATAATAGGATATTATTTTTTGTACATACACTATGTATATATGTGTGTGTAAAGAAATATTTCTTTGCGGTAATCTTAGTGTAGCTAATCCGGAATTTGTGTATCTAATAAATACGTTTGTCATTTTAATATTGATTTATTTAACAAATTATACAAAATTAAAGTCTGTAATGTATTCTTCAATTATTCATAAATGTTGGCTTTAATTATTCGAATGCTACATCCATTAACGTACCTAAATGTAGCAAAAAGTTTTATACTCTCTGGAACTAGTCAAAATCAGGACCGATGGGTCCGAAAATCATCCAACGCGAATGCAAAACTCGGCGAAATGCAGTTCCATACTTTGCGCGACATTCAGAGTCAGGACTCGGCCATTATCGAGAGAGAGAGAGAGAGAGTGGTGACCGAATGCTTTCCCTTACTCGTCCGCATTCGAGCACACCGGTGCCGTAGCGATGTTAACGAAGCCCTTTGGGACTATCCACGAGAGCGCGAGAGAGAGAAAATTCGCGAATCCAAACGTCAGCTCGCGAGCTTCTATCTCTGGCCGAGATTTCGTTGGGGATCGTCCCTTCGAAAGAGCAAACGAGATTAATCGCTTCCGTTTCCGTAATCGGATTAAGGCGAGCAGAGGCGAGCGTCCACCGCCCCACCGGCATTAGGAACATATGGTTAGCCGCTAATCTCGACTTTCCCATCCGAAATCTCTTGCAGTGCACACACAGGACCAACTTACAACCTTGTCTGTGTGTCTCTATGTGCACGCGCTCGACTGGGTTCCTCGTGTGCAACCGCCGCCGCCGCCGCCGCCGCGACGCTTATGCTTATGTCGTTAGAAAAATTTTAACGCGATTCCACGCACTGGAGGGAGGATGCGAAACTCCTGCTGATGCTGTTTGTTTTTCTTTTACGCCCCCGTGGCGGATAATACCGTTTACGATGATGCTCTCGTTGCTCATCTGCTTTTCCTACTTTGCGATGCATTTTTTTAGAATATTTGGATTTAAGTTTCAAGTACGTGGTTATGAGCGGCTTTATGTTGGTTATGCTGTGGTGGCTGAACGCTTGAAATAACGAGGAACTTTCGAGTTTTGCAGTTCTCTGGGTTTTCATTCATGCATTATAACGAAAATGTTTGTTGTAACTGTGACACTACTATAGATTGAAAATTTTTGTATTATAATTGATAAATAAGCTACAATTTTTCCACAAATATTCGATATTCAAGAATAAATATAAATGAGCAATGAGTCTCGAAAGCATTTCTTTTGAGGCGCGTTTTCCATTCATCGCGAGAAACAATAATGAAATGGAATCCAATAATCTGGGGGGGAAAAAAGGAAATTCGAAACGCGGCTGTTCGAATTATCCGACACATTTCACGGGTAAAAGTACATTATGCCGTCGAGCACATTTATATGGCAAGGTCCGCAAATTCCTATATATAGAAGAGAGGGTATGGCGCGTGTGCGTATAAGTGTACGCCCGAGCTGGTAAAAAGTTCAGAGGAGCGTATTTTATTGCTTATGGCCGGCGTCTTCTGTAATTTAGGGATATACTTGCTTGTACAGTCCGAGACATACGACACATTATGCGGAAAAAAGAGCTTTGCGCTTCTATCTGTTTGATATTTATTCAAATTACGTGATCTATGTTATGGAATGTCTACATTAAAGAGTTTGGAGTATAAACACTTGACTTTGAGTAGTGGATATTTTATTCATTTGTTGAGTACACAATGTTTTAATTGGAAGCCTCATAAATTTTCTCTGTTGTCGCAAAAATGATTCATTGATTATCGGTCAATTATTTTATCGAAAGTACAAATCGCAATATTGAAAGAACGATGTTTATACGGAAATAAAAAAGGCAAATTGCATTAGCAGACACGATAATGAGAATAGATAAATCGCCAAAACTTTCCTAATCTCAAAAGGCACATGCTCCACTCGTCCCTTACTCCCCGGTACAAAAATCACATCAGCTAGCCCAACGATAATTCCCCGAACTCAATTTGGTTCCGATGACTCAAACCATCGCCAAAGGAAAAACGCATCTTTGTATACACGCGCGAAAAGTTTCCTCCAACGACTGTACAGGCCAAGACAATAAGGGCCGCGCGCACGCGGCACACGCACTGCCGACACTGCACACACATATACAAGCACAGCTGGCGCACACTTGGACTGTACTCCCCTGCGGAGATAGTCGGGCAGCAGCAGCAGCGGTGCGGAATATTGTAGCTGCTCCTGGCCGAGGCCATTAAAGGGTCCGAGAGAGAGAGAGAGAGAGAGAGAGTGTGTGTGCCTACTAGAGCCCCGCGACTAGACACGAGTTTGTCTCGGGGGCCGATTGGAGCAATTTACGATGCCGAGCGTGTGCGACCCGCGACACTTTGCTCTATGCGTACGC
>UELU01143213.1:44465-76199 GCA_900490025.1 Megastigmus dorsalis
AGCAGTAGCCCGAACTGTCTGCAATAGAATCTTACTCACAAGGGAGTAAGAAATTTATTAGTATTAATGTTAAAGCAAGAGCGCGAGGTGGAAGCGTCTGGCTTGCTTTACTTACCGGAGAGAGAGAGAGAGAGAGTGTGTGTGCCTACTAGAGCCCCGCGACTAGACACGAGTTTGTCTCGGGGGCCGATTGGAGCAATTTACGATGCCGAGCGTGTGCGACCCGCGACACTTTGCTCTATGCGTACGCACACGCACACACGTATAGAGCTGCAAGCGTGCCGAGTGGGTATATATATATGCGTATATAGGTGGGGCGTGACGGGCTTGTTTAACTTTAAATGCGCTTAACTTTGGCCGCGAGGCTCGTCTCTCGCCCGCATATATTTGAGAATGTTATACATGCAGGTGATCGATGAAATGTGGAACGAGGCGCATATTAGCTCGCGAATAAATTTCTTCCCTTTTTCCATCCGTTGACTCTTATATTATACCGACGATGGAATATCAACCGATGCATCTCGTAAAAGAATTCACTGCAACAAAAGTGTACATTGTTTTACTAAAAAAAAAAATGAAAAAAAAAAACGCATGCTCATGGCACCCCTACACACTCTTGTCCCTGTAGACACGCGCTTAAACACTGGGCGTTCGTGCCGAGTGACACTCGAACTATAGGGATAAAGGAAAACTGGTGAGTCAGAGGTTCAAAGGCATGGAATAGACGGCCTCGTGGTGGGTCGAGAGAAAGATTTGCCAAGGCGATATACAGTTGGCCGCGGAACGAATGTACACACACAGGCAGACACAGACGTAGGAGCGGACGATCGCTATCGTAAAAGTGTCGCGTTTTAATGGCGAGCGGGCGCGCGCCTCGTGACTGATGCGCGATGTGCGCGCGACGGCGGCTAATGATATTCATGCCCATGTCTCTCTCTCTCTCTCTCTCTCCTGCTTTTATTGGCATAATTTTCTGCGCCTCGTATATATAAACTCGGTGGTGCGTCATATTATATGCATGCTTTGCATACACGTGTGTGGGACAGAGAGAGAGAGAGAGAGAAGAGTAGATGAGGGTGCGATAAGGGCCGTGTCATTGCGCGGACGAATGTGCAGGAGGAGGGTATTTATGGACCGACGATCGAGCCGGGGAAATAGCTTATGGACGCGAATATTACCTTGAGGGGATTGGACTACTTCATTTTTCATCCATTATAGTTCCGATGCGGGTTGTAAACAAATTCTCGGGCAATTGATATCGGGATACCCGAGGAGTTTTTTCCTCGATGGTTGCGGGGATATAAGCTGCTTTTATTTTTGCAAGTGTAACGCGAATTGTCACCATTTACTATTACGATTTCGTGAATACTCATTGATAGGGTAGTTTTTAACTTGTAACCGGACAATCACGACCTCGTTAAACACTTACCGATCATAATAAAATAGTATATTATGCAGCAAACATCCGTCGTACACTAAAGATATATACACGAACGCACCAAAATCCTTTTTCGACTATCGCAGGTTGATGGAAGCCTAGTCGTAAATCCTCGACGAGTATACAGGACAAATAAAAAAAAGCGCCTGGCAAAACGGACTATCGACCGTTATATGCGCGTAAATCTCGCTCTGGCATCTCTCTCTCTCCCTCTCGATGCTTGCCAATCTCGATACACAAATACGAGGCAGCAGTAGCAGCGCACTGCAGCATAGAGAAAGCGCCGAGCTATATATACACACACACACATAGGCGAAACGCAACGTTCCATTATCTACTTCTTGTCTATAGTCTTTTGTATGGCGGGTGCGGGTGCGCGCGGAGAGGGGGTCTACAGAATCAGAGTGCATTGTCATTTTGGCCGGCGCGCATCTATCGAAATCCAGGTCAAACCTGAATAAGGCATTTATATGCCCAGCTTTTGTTATATACAAGAGGATTGCCGCATCGAGCTTTCAGTATGTATCCGCATGCGCCATGTACATATATAGTTACTTCTCAATGAGTATAACGTGCTTACCTGTCGAGCTTTTATCAAAGACCTACAAACGAGTCCGTATTTTGTAAATGAACTTATATCTTTGTGGACGGGAGATTTTGGAAGAAATTTAATTAAAGTATAGGGGATAGTCGAGGTGTATCGCGTATAAAGATTCGCTCGCTATTTCGATTACTGCGCCTGCAGCGGCGGCCCTGCAACGACATTTGTTCCCGATGCGGAATGTATACGCTCGATACCCCCGTCCCGAACAGCGGAAACCAATAATCTGAGGAACTGTATAAGGACAGTCGGTATATGAGAAAATGCAATTACGAGCGCGCCTTTGGCCTCCTCGAGAGGATCGAGATTCTAGAATAAAATTTTATTTCTCGCACGTGATTCCAACCCGATACCACTTAATAATTTATATCTGCCCTTTTGATAATCCCCTCCGCGCTGCTGTTCGCTCGCGTGCCTATTAATTGAAAAGATAATTAAAGACGGTATTGGATTCTATGACCACTATGCGGCGATCGATTGTAATCGGTAGCCTATTGGTTTGCAGCTCTATTGGTTTTAATAAACCGATGCTTAAAAAACGTACACTTTGGTATAATTCTTTGATTTACAGTGTGTTTGCGGTAAAATGAAGCGTATATTTGTTAAAAACTCTTGCGCATGCGGTACACCGATAGTATGAGAAATCGATGTATTATGGATGAATTCATTTATAGCATATTACATACTGATGATATACTTATTATACTAAACCATATTTACTTATATTTACCAATTAATTATTAGCAATTCATACATTTGCGTGAGTAGATGATTTAATAACAACCAACGAATGAATATCGATGAATATTCAGTTTTCCGTAATTCAATTCTATACGTTTATCTCATGAAACGGAAACCGCCTCCTCCCCCCTCCACTTTGATGATAAACAAACGTTCGAATAAAAATTCACAACCCACCAATCGAGCAAATTCGCCGCGCAATTTTTTAAAACTTATCTCTCAATACCTGTTATAATAATAAGAAAAAAAAAAAGAAAGCGCAGCATATAAGCCGCAACCACCTGCAGTCTCATCGCAGGCCGCTCCAACACCCAACGATAAATCATCGACGCAAATTCGTATTTAATCACCGGATCGCCGCCTCGAACAAAGCGAAAAAGAATTTCCAATTTATTCCTTATGAATCCCCACCTTTCCTCCCTCCGTTCTGCTCTCGCGCGAATTTTCCCTAAAGTGAAAAAGATGAGAAAAGACGAAACAAAGAAGCGGACGAGCAGAAAGGGAGGGAGAGAGAGAAAGCGAGCAAAAAAAAAAACGAGAAAAAGCTAGGAAAATAATCTCCGTTGGCAGTAAAGGGACTTTAGCCAAAATCCTCGCAAGAGGAGGGGAGGGAGGTTGTGCGCACGACCGAGAATAAGAAAATGGGAGAGAGAGTGAGAGAGACTGCTCTCTACTCCGAACTAAACGACGAATAGCTCCGCGGAGGCTGTGCGCCGCGCGTTTATCGTATATTCGTTGGCGTTTATCGCCACATTCACTTTCTCTCCCCTCCTTTCTCGCTTATTTCTCTCTCTCCTCTCTCTCTCTCTGGAATAATTCATCCGGGTTGTTCGGTATATCTACGCCTTTTCCCTGCCAGATTCTCGCTATTGTTGGGCTTTGCTTTGCTTAAGCCGTGCACCGCTGCGCGCCTCCTTGCCTACCAATATGTACTGGTATACGGTGGCTGCTCTCTTACTTACAACCCCCTAAAATATATCTCTCTCTCTGTGTGTGTGTGTGTGTGTGCGTGTGCATCGACCAACATTACTCTCAAGTTTTATCGCGATACGGACTTGTATAAATATATATTCTTTTTTATTATTTCGGTGGGCGCGCGTGCTGCGCCGTCTTTATTGATATTTCATGCGTTTCGAATTTGTTTAAAAGGGGCTTTATAGGCCGATGTCAGCTTTCCTCGATTTACTCGCTTACCAGTGCACCTATTTCTTTCTCATCCCCTTTATATTTATTTCAAGTTTCGAAAGTGAGAGAATTCGATCTAGTTGTGTTCGTTATAAGCTAGTAAAAGAATTGTGATACTGTTTATTTTGCTTTTGTATACAAATTTGTATACTAATTATGCAATTATTTTATTGTTATCAACGCGATATGATATGCCTTTTATATTTTATTACGACTGATAGAGTTTCGATTCGTACGATAAAATATTAAAAATTTTAATAAAGAAAATGAATTTGTTCAACGCAAAATGGATAAAATGAAAGTTGAAATGCCGAATGTGAGAAACGAAGCAGATTCATTACCATTTCACATCACCCCTTTATACTTGCGCTTCTCTCTTTTCAAATCGATGTGCAACCATATAAACTCTATAAATCAATCACACGTCAAGCTACGTTTTGTCGCGTCATTGCACTGACAGAAACGATGTATTTCTGTTTGTGGAAGGATAAATATTAAGATATTGCAGTTGAGCATCAATATTTTCTGGCATTGTTGTCACGAGAAAAATTATGGGTGCCTATAGCCATGCTTAAATATATAAAGGAATTATTTAAAAATGACGTAGCATAAATTTTTTTTCAACCCTGAGCAATAACTGATGCATTATTTTACATTTAAAAGTGTGTTTATTCTCATACTTTTAGGAGTCAATTATAATTCAAAACGATTCCGTACAAATCATTCAAACAATCAAATCTCTGTATTCGAGCGAACAAACGATTTAGAGCGCAGTGTATAAAAAATCGTTGCATTCGGGTACAAGAATAAAAAAAAAGTCCATATACCATAATAAAGTGCAAAAGCAGATATAATTATCCTCTACCGCATAAAAGTCCAATTATATGAGCAATCCCCCGGTCCCGCCAATTTCAACGTAAAACTCGCTCGCCTAGCGACTCTTTAAAAATTAACCGGCTCCCCGCACACCCACGTATATATACACTCTTCATCAGCGTCATATATAGTCGGTCGCATGAACCGCACATAAAATCTGCACGAGCACTTTTCCCGGTCGCGCGCACACACACTATATACACACGCGAAAAACCTAATCCAAGTGGAGAGACTCTATATATATATACAAGCGCTCGCGATTAACCGAGAAATGTTTTCTTCGCGGCTGGCGCACACGCGTGTCACAGATACCGGGCGTCGACTCCGACGAGCGGTCTGTGCTGTACGTAAGTCGTCTATATATATAAGCGCCGGCGTTTGCATGTGGCTGCATAATTTGCCGGCGCCAATCGATCGAATTTATACATATACATATATAGACAGAAAGGGGGACAGGTGTATAATGCATGCCTTATGCGCTGACTTGCATCGAGAGCACCTGTGTGTATGCGCGTGTGTGTGTGTGTGTGTGTAGAGGGTATCATTGGCTTCGCATCTCACTCGGACGTGCTCCCGTTCTCGGAATATCTTGGATGCCCCATCGATCGTATCGCAGCTGCTGCAATGACTGCTATCTCTCTGGCTGCATCGCTCGCGTAGTATCTCTCCTCCTTACTGTAGAGCGGGAGAGACGGATGACGAAGGGGGTCGTACGTCAAACGGGAGGCGATCGCGTCGATCGTTTCGATCGACAGTCCCTTTCTTTTTCGACTTTTGCGCGGGCTGTGGTGTTCGGGTGCGCGAAACCGAGCTTGCCAGAGAGTGGGGAGGACAGATAGATGTTTGTGAATCTAGTATGTGCCTAAAATTATTACTTTCTCATTGGTAGTTATAGCTCGATAGCTATAACTAGCGAAAAAGGCGTAGATATGCCAACAAAAGTGTAGGTTTTGTCTAATGTACCTATCCCCTATAAGTAAATTTAAAGATTTTCTTTTTAAATAATGTAAAAAGTTAATGTATCTGCTGCTGCGACTAAGTTTCTTCACTTTAAGGGAAAAATTTATATGTAAGATAAAATTGTATGATTGTAACAAAAATTAGAATGTTCTATATATATTATTTCAAGATATTAAAGCAGATTGATTAATTAATATAGGCACTACGAAAGTCATCGTAAGATTAATTTAAATATATTTAATGCACTAAAACATAATTTCGTTGTATGTATTGATTAATAAATGTCTGTTGTACCTGTTGTAGTGCGTTTAGTACTTTTGAATTGATCGAATATTTCCGCGAATGTTTTGACAGTTTACAAATACATTCGATATTTGCAATAACATAAAAACCACGAAGAATCCTGACTACCACGAAGGCTCAAATATCTACTAAATACCAATACAAACTAAAGAGCAAGCGAACTACGCTTTTCCAATCGAAATAATCGTCGCAGCGGCAGCTCAGAGAAAGCAAGAAAACGCGCGAGGGCAGAAAAGAGAGGAGAGTCGAGAGAGCGTCGACAAAGCGAACGAATCGGTTTATACGGGAACGAGAACAACGACCTGCGACACATCGAATCGGCCGGCTTGGGGTAGGTCTCTCTCGACTTGCTCTACCTACTTCCGGAAACGGTATACGTATATAATACGAGCAAATCCAGCCGCCGCTTGCGCCTCCGTCGCCGCTACCTTCCGTGCCAACGTCAACGTCGAGAGACTATCCCGCGGATGCTCGCTGCTTTTCGCGAATATATATATACCGAGTCTTGCGCGAGGCAAAAAAATTTAATCTGCCGAGTGCTTCGTCCAACCATGCACAGTTTTGCTAAACCGCAATCTTTTCCTCTCTCTCTCTCTCTCTCTCTTTCTCATCCTTTCTAGCTTTTTTTTTCCTTGACTCTTCTTCCGTGTCTTTATTTTTCTTTCCTCGATCGTTGGCTTTGCCTCCCTGTCTTCCGACCGAGCTGCTTTCTTTCTTTCTTTTCTATATCTCTATGTAGCCCACGACGAAGCAAACATTCGCGCTAAATATATATTGGATTCTATTCGATATTCACGCTACTGGTTTGCAAAATTGCAAAGGAATTGCGAAGTGTTTTAAAGTAGATCGAAGAATTTCTGCAGTTGATATAATTTGACCTGACTGTTTAAATATGAAATAGCGGATACACTATACATTATATATCTACGTGTTACTTACAGTAACAGTTGCGGGAATAATGGAGTATGCAAAAGTTAAATATTAATACTTTTCCCTTTAAATTGTCAGTAATTGCATAACCGAGTAAAAAAAAGAGTAGATTATAATACAATGTAAGCTCACGTATCAATTGTAATAAAGGATTGTATAGTCGAACTTACGGTAGAAGGTTGATTATTTCCAAAAACTCACCTGCAACAAAAAGAAAGTTCACAATTAAAGATACAATACTATCAATAAGAAAAAAATTAATACAATTGCATAATTCAAACTTGTATATGATATTTACTCTATAAAAGGGGACCAGCAAGACAGTTGCGAATGAAAATTTCGAAAAATCATCGATAGCACGATACTTTTTTCATCACACTTTTATGGCGAATTTTTTTCGGCTTATCTCCTTTTTATATTAGCCTCTGCTTCCAGCCTTCGATTTCAACATCGTCTAAGGGGGTATATCTATTTACGAGAGAAAGGGAGAGAGAGAGATATTCTCATCGAGCGAAATATCGTAGATACGTGCATCCATTGTTTCTTCCTTTTTGCCCTCTTTTCTCTCTTCCTCTCTCTCTCGCTCTCCCTTCGACTCCCGCTTTTCGAGTGCAGCGCGCAAGTGAAATGGGAAAGAGAATAGAGGAGCAGGAGAGGAAAAAAAAGAGAAGAACAAAAAGTGCACGCTTATCTCTTATCGTCGTTTTCTTATTATATTCCTCTCTCGGGGGGAATCGCGTGCGAACATCTTCGTGTGGGGCTCACTCTCGACTTTCCTTTCGCTCTTTCCGTTCTTCGCTGCTTCTCTCTTCTACCACCCCCCACCCCTTTTTTGGCCAAATCGCTTGCGCGCGCCTTATTAAACGGTTATCTTAGGAGTGACTGGGGCTTATACTCTGCTGCTGCGAATGCGAGCGGCTTCTTCGTTATCATTATTAACCCCGATGCTTTCCATATGCATCATTTCTACTTTCTTTCCTTTTGTTATTTTTACTTTTTTTGGTATTACGCTCTGTTACGGGAACTTGGGCGATTTCAACTCGGCGATGCTTATTATCTGTGATGTTTGGATTGCAGTGTATGGAACGGCTTTGAAGTGTTATTCGAGTTTTGCACAATTGGAATGTGGCATTTCGTTTTAATGCTGTTACGCAGTCTTAAGAGCATTTTTTTAATGTACAAAGCTTATATTGAAACTAAGAATTCTACGAAACAAATTTAGGGATATTAAAATATAATAAATCTTGGTACTTGAAAATTTAGCAAATTCATTATAATGATAGTCTTAATAATTGAATGAATTTTTGTAAGAATTGATAGAGATTCAAAAGTTCTAACCTAAGTTTCAGAAAACGACATTTTTCTAAATAACATGTTGAATATGTAAAAATAAAAATTTATAATTTATAATATGTCGGAATATAATTAACTCTGTACATTATATCGGTGTAGAATTATACTGTGTAGGATCTTTCAGTGTAGAATTTGTCTGAGTAGAATATTGCAGTATAGAATTTTTGACTAAGTAGGATATTACTATGTACAATTTTTTTGTGTAGGATTTAACGATGTACAATTTTTAGTGTAGAAATTGTCTGTGTAGAATATTACTGTGTACAATATATCGGTGTAGAATTTAACTGTGCAGGATGTTTCAGTGTAGAATTTGACTGAGTAGAATATTGCAGTATAGAATTTTTGACTGTGTAGAATATTACTATGTACAATTTTTTTGTGTAAAATTTAACGATGTACAATTTATCGGTATAGAATTTAACTGTGTACATTATATCAGTGTAGAATTTAACTGTGTACAATATATCGATGTAGAATTTAACTGTGTAGAATTTGACCGTGCGCGTAGTATAATGATTTGCGCATTCGCATAGTTCGCACACGCTTGTCAATAGAGTGCTCGAAACATGATCTTCGCACACGCAGAACATGCATGAGAAGGCGAGTTTCACGCACACTGTTAAAAAAAATATATTTCGAGAGTAGTGCGTAAAGCAGGAGATTCTGTCACGGGTGGGATTTTATTAATCAATACATCCGTGCGAGGTTCACCTGCTTCACGCACATGTGTCGAACCATATCTTTTATGTGAGTCCGTAAAACGCACTTCTAGATGCCTTTTAGTGTGGGTTAAGAAACCAATTTGTTTTTTCACGATTGCGTAAAGTAGGCACTTAGTTCTTGCACTCGTCAGTTTGGTGCCCGAGCGAAGCGGGTTACCCGACTCGTGCGGGATTCACCTCCTTCGCATACTTCTAGCGTAATGTACTATTTGTCATTTTATATTCTATAGATTCCCCATCCTGTGATCATTGTTTTTTTTTTATAAACTTTAAGGAAGGGATTAACTATAAATTAATGAGAGCAGGTGTGAAACTATTATTTAGTAGTTGACTATATAGTTTGACTGATCAATAGTCATTGCATTTTGACTAATCAATAATCAAAATGTTGTAACTATTGATTAGTAAAAATGTAGCGCTCAGCAAGTACGTCTCACGCATACTCTTATTAAATTCAGGTTAAGGTGTTCCTTGAAAAGGGTCATATTGGCGTTTTACAAAAAAAATGAACCAAACGATGGATATGGCTTAATACAAAATTGGATTGATTGTTGAAATCATTGCAGTAGTTCATTTAAAAATTAAACGAATTAAAGATACCAAACTACGTTAAATAAATGCATTATTGATTGAATAAAAACAAATACTGCTGATCAGATATTCTATACTTTAGAAATTATTAATGTTAAAAACTAAAATGACATATTGTTATCTTACGTAAATCAGTCATGAACCGCTTAATTATCTGTATAAAATAGATACGCATCATACGGTATCTTGATTCTTCCTTTTTGGAGGCAATAATTACAGGTGTGATAATGAGGTGAATATCCACACCCTTAGAGCCAATGAACACGTGCTTTATGTTTCACCGGTCATTACTTGCCAACATACTCCATTCGCGTAGTTTCAAGGCCTCTCATTAACGTAGACATGTGTATTTTCTTTTTACTTGCCAAGTGATTATACGTGAAATTTACGTTAGCTATATTTGAGCAAGTTTTTGTATTTTCTTTATTAATAGTTTTTATTTTTGAATATCATTTTACTCAAGCACAAAATTTAACATAAAATTATTTGAGTGTAAAAATGTCGTTAACGTGTTTATTAGATGTGAATTTTGTCAAGATATTTCCACCATCAATGCTTCTTTAATAAAAAGGAGCTCGTTTTTTGATAATAATAAGACAGAAATCATTTTCCAAATACTTGTATTCTATATTGTAACTGTTTAGAGTTGATCGAATTTTTAATAAACTAATTTCCAACATTGTCTTTCTAGCTAACTCATTTTAACACATTTGTAAATTGATAATTCAATTGATAATTCAAATTTTAATGTATTTGCTCAAATAAAATTTTGACCAAAAAAAAAACAAAGTGTTTGTAGAGAAGATGAAGAAAAAGAATGAACAACGTGCGGCTATTGGGAGACACTCACGGATGTTGATGCATTAAAAAAGTGAAGAAATAGTCGACGAAACGGGGCACGTCATTGCAATTATTAAATAAATAATCACGCAAAGAGGAAGAGAGAAATTAATGCAAGAGAACCATAGTGTCACTTCGTTGCTCGTTGCTTTCAAGTCGATGCACAAATTATACGAGCGGGAGACCACTTAATTATAAATACCTTTATAACATTGTATAATTTTATCATTTTTCACATCAGTTCACATTTTGCTTATGCTCTCATACTCTGTACATAAAGTTTTAAAGTGATTATATACGTCTAATTAATACACCTTATAAAAGTATAAATGAGTATAATAATTTGGCTCGCATAGGCGATCGACAAATTTATTTTATATAAAGATTATTTCAAGCGATAGAGTCATTATATTTTAAATATTTATTTTTCTTTGTATTTGTTGCAATTAGCATCACAAAATACGTGCACCAACGATTAAAATGGAAAAAAGTGATTAGAGATTCACGAGGTATAAAAAAGCAAGTATAGAAAAGTATAGAGACATTACAGTACATGTAATTGTTTCTGATAAACAATTGCGTTCATGTCATACATTTCTACTCTCAACTATTTTTACAGATCAGCTGTTGATAACGATTAGAATTAGGACAGGCTTTAACGAATATGTAACAAGCGTCAAGGAGTTAAGCGGCGTAGGAGATAACTTTATAATAATATTATTATGGTTATTATAATGAGAGCAATGCCTGTGACCAAATACTTATATAGAATGCAGTTAGAAGTAAATTGTATATATATATATATATCTGATATTTTATATTATTGTATACACAAAAATATTTACAAAAAAAATTTGATTTTTTTCAGATTAATGGCCAATGCTTAGTAACAAGCGCAAATATATCAGGAGCTTTGCAGAAGTACAAGCATATTTATAACTTTTTCTCCAAATACACGTAAACTAGCTTCACTTATGCTTAACTTACTCAACATTATCATAGAAAATATTTATAAACAATCACTCAATGAATAACATTCTTTCTAACCATTAGGCATCGTTGTTTAAATAATGTTCGATGTTATCAATTCTAAAGGCAAAACTAAATTGAATAAATTTAATATAGCATCAGTTATTAAAGAAGACAACTTCTTGCCAAGCGAAGGAGTAATCATTTTCATTATTATCAAACAATTATCTGGAACGGAACGAGGGCAAAGTTTTGCTCTCCCTTTAGTGGAACTTGCCTATTTCGCTATCGCAATCTTTGCGAATTCACTTCCTTCGTTTTTAACGAAAGAGCTTCTTGGGAAAGTGCGCGCGACACCGGGTCTTATCATGTGAAAAGTTTTCCCAAGCGGAGCCGATACCGGGGGACCGGTCGGCGTAGGTCCTTTAGCTTCGTTGCAAAAGGAGAATAGGAGAGACAGTTACATGCAGGCCGAACGAAATCAGTACGGTGAAACTCATCAGAGAGAAAGTCTACATGATGGTGGAAATAGTTAGGAGCAAAAGACAGGGACAGCAGGAAAAACAGGTGCAGCGAAGCACCAGTGTGTTAACGAACTTGATAACAAAAAAATAAGCTTATAACGTGCAGGACTGGCTGCTACATCGACATACGTTTAATTTCTTGAAAATGTTCATTTGTACACTATTAGTACAAAATGTGTCAGTTATTGTTGCAATATTAATGAGGAAACTAAGTATCAATATAGAAATAACAACGTTTGTTTTTTTTTTTTTTTGGAACGTTAGTCGAATGTCCGAGAATTATTTTATACTTTACTTTATTATCACAAGTATATAAAAGATTTGTAGCAAATAAAAATTATAAGAAATAATTTTTTGGACCATTTTCTTAATTCCTAATTTTATAAGAATTATTTGTCTTAATCCAGCTCAATGGTTTAATTTGTCATTTGATGTGAATTTCACCAAATCGTTCTCGACTATATTGTGTAAAGGTGTAGTTAATTACTTTGAAAAATTATAAAATTCATTATTTTTCTCTAATATGTAATATCTAAATGAAAGAAATAATAATGAAATAAACTCAGTCATTTCTCTAAATGAAAACTGTGGACGCGCAACAGCTCTCCACAAATTACATTTCATCGGTATAACGAGTGCCTCACTCTCCATTGCAATATATGCATGCGTACATATCCCATATACATATACAACAAGGCACCGCAGGAGAACGGTAATAATCCAATCCATGTATTGCCAAGTGCAAATAAATACATGCATAAATTATCACTTATCTACGAGTCTAATCAGGCTGCAGGCAGGCTGCTGTTGCTGCTGTAGAGCTTCGGCCCCCCCGCGTCACAAGCCGCGCGTATCAGCGACATCCCGGACTACAATACGCTCAGGCCTAATAAAATTTGCATAAAGACGTCATTAGGCGACGAAGACGATCCCCTGGCCTCCTCCCCGTCGCCAACCTTGGCTTGTTGAATCTCGACAATTACGAGGTCCGCTAACTTGCACGCGTATGTGCAGGGATGCGCGCGAACCCCGAAAACTTTAAAACCTACGCCTGCTGTATACGCATTCTCTCCGAAGGGTTCGCGACGAGGGAAATCACGATCGCGCATAGCCGAGGCCCGAGGCGATTTTCATCCATTGCCTATACGTACTAGCCCCGCGTCGTGCTTTGGTCGGGACACATCGGGAATGCCGTGTACAGCTAGTGTGCAGCGTTGGTGTGCGCGGCGGTGGCCGCCTATCGATTTGTCCCCAAGTTCCAACATAACTTTGTGCCCGCTCTCTCGGCGATTGTGCGAATGTTATGCGCGTTTGCTATGGGTATCGATGGACTGTATATATATATATATATATATGTACTCCCATATACTGTCTGAATATCGTGGAAAAGCTTTTAAAGCTCTATCGTCGCATATTTATTGATATGGTTGTATAGCTGTAGTTAGAGCATGCGATAAAGTTTGCTTTGGATTAGCAATTTATTTTCCTGTAATCGAAGTAATCCAATTTCGAAGAACTTTAATTATAAATTCGAACGATTGAATTATTTCAGTGGAGCAGTGTATGAATTTTAAATTAGATAAATCTTTAAGTTCGATGTTTTAAGATTTTCTATCTTACGTTATGCATATTGTAATACGTCGCCCATCTTGTGTATCATTCGTTTAACTTCGTAAAACGTTAAAATATTAACGAGAGCTCTATATAAATTATTCGAGGAAATCATAATTTAACAGCGTCGGTCAAGCAGGGCAAGAATATCAACGGCCTAAAATTAGATTAACTAAAGAATTTACAAGAATAAATTCAAACTCTTGGTTGTAAAAAGGAATAAAATGAACGTTTGCTTGAAATCAATGTCTTTACATTTCTCAGCTATCGTATCCACTTCCACAGATCTTATTATTGCCCAAAATTCAATTTTAATATTTCCAACATTTCCATTCGTTCAAACCAATTTATCTTTCAACGAAATATTTTAGCGCATTAATGTCTTTCACACTTCTACCCGCGGTATTTCTTCAAGACTCCAAATACAATAGAGCCATGGCAAAATCATATTATTTCTATTCCGCAGCCAATCTTTGTGTCCTGCTTGACTTTACGGTTCTTGACGCGAGTCACCTCGCACGACCTAGGGGTGCAATTGATATGTTTGATGCGTGTTTGTCTAGGAAGCGGTGGAACTAGAGCGCGCTTACTTGTGTGCGAGATTTGCGAAAGCAAGTATATATATATATGAGCGTGTATAGCTTGTGTTTGTCTATGTATCGAGTGTCGGATAGCCGGAGGCCAGTCCGTTCAGACTCTCGCGCGCGCGTGTGTTATATACATGTGTGTATATATAAAAGCCAGGTCGGGGATAAGATTCCCTCGGGAGTAGAGAGAGAGAGAGGGAGGGAGTGAGTATAGGAGCAACTCTGCTCCCCTGGGAATGATGTAGTCTCTCACTTTCTCTCTCTCTCTGTCTTTCTCTTTCGAAGCTGCTGATAGCATCCGGGGAAAAGCCAAGCCGATGGCTGCGTTGTTGCCTTGACGAAAACTGCGCATTCTAGTTTCTGTGTCTTGCTCTCTTCTTCTTCTTCTTCTGCTTCTCTATTTGCTTTTTTTTTCCAGCTACTGCCGCTGTTTTCGCGTGGGAGCTGAAATATCGTTCTCCCGATACTGTTTGCTCTTGATATCTCTGTGAATTGGAATTTTCTCTTTCGGATCTCTTCTGGTTGTTTGTGGGTGTGTGCGCGTGTAGATATATAAAAACTTAATTTCGATGAGAGCGAAATTCACGGTTCCTTCGCGATATACCAATGATTGCTCAGGTTTTGTTTCGTCGGTGGACTGTGCAGGAATGAAAAGGTCGAACCATTGGTCGACGAGCGTTTTCACCCACTCTTTTCTACAGTCTTTCTTTTATTTTATACATTCCCAATTTTCCGTACAGGACGCGACAAGCAAAAAGTATAAAAGCTACAACGAAATTCACGTTACGCACGAAAATTGCAAAGATTCAATTTACATCGGAAATCAAAGCGCGAGAATGAAATTTCTCCCCCGATCTCCGACTAAGAAACTTTTACTTGAAAAAAAAAAGAAGCTAGCAAACACAATCACGAAAAAAAAATTAAAGAATAAGCGGTTACGCGCGGCCAAAACCAAGACGGTGGCGGCGGCGCAGCTGCTGGCTGCAAAAACTTGACCCGCCGCTACTCCAACTTTTCGCGAAACTTTTTAATTACGATCGGCGGCGAAAAATCAAGCGGCAAATTCTCCCCCCTCTCTCTCTCTCTGCTGTATCCTCTCTGTCTCCTCATCGTCTGTGCCTCTATACTCTCGCTCTCATCCCCTCAACATCACCGCCCCTCTACAACTGCGTACAAATACTTATATCCCAGCAGGTAACAAGTATCGCGCGAGCCTACGCCGCCGCGCGCTCCACTTTCACAGCAAAGCAAACTTTTTTTTCCTCCCTACTTATACACACACACATTGCGCGCACAGAAAGAAAGTAAGGGAGGAAACAAGATCGGCAGCGGCAGCAGCAGCGGCGACTTTGCAGCTTAAGATTTAATAAGGCTCTTCCACGGCGTAGCTCGAGACCCGCTGGGGATACCCCGCAGACTTCCATGCGCGAGAGTCGCGCAACTTGGAATTTCTCCGGAAACTTGGGAGGATGCTAAACTTGCTCGACATACATGCATCTGTGGGTGTTAGACAGAGAGAGAGAGGGGGGGGGGGTTGTACGTATAATGGATCTTATAGTTGCGAGTTTAGCTGGGCAAAGAAGAAATCGAGAGTTGTCTACTTTACGATCTCGTAAACGTCCACACGGGGACTCTACGGGGGGATAATTTATTTATCACGCGCGACGAAGCCAATATATATAGCAGTCGGATGACGAGACCTCGTCTCCGTAAGCGAAACTATAAATAATGTCGGGGCTTGCTTGTATAACATATATAGGCTCGTGTGCCAATGCCGTCGGAGCTCGAATCCGAGCGAAAAAGCGTATGTCGCTGTAGCATGCGTGTAGGAACACGTTCGTATCGGTCGCGGAATTTATTATTTGTATTATTGGGGGATTTGGTGCGCAGTGCGAACTGTAAAGACACGCTCTGCCACTGCTGTGCTTCTTTCCGTTGCGAGATAGCTTTATTTCGAATCTCGCTTGGTGTGCTTTTCGTTTTCACGCGCGACATACGGGGTTTGGGAGAAAAATATTCCGTCGCGATTATGGGAAATTTATGAAACGGGTTTTGGTGGTGTTACGCTGTCGTAGAGTAGCGATTTACCGGTGTATATTTATGTTTATGTTTTAGATGGAATTTGACAAGCCTTGAAAATGATTTGATCTCTTCAAAGTATTTTAATATCACGCGAAAAAGTAGGGCGCGGTAATAATTTCAGCTCGGAATGAATCGGTGAAAAATCGTCGCTTCGATCCCTCGTAGAAAATAAATTTCCCTCTCGCATTTATCATTAGAAAGGCCAGAGTCGCGGCGGGTATATACGGGTATATATAACACGGAACACGTTGGCTTCGCTCGCTCGTTCTCTACCTCTTGTTTGACGCGCAACGCCTGCGGAATTTTAATTTGTCAGAAGAAGCCCATCGACGGACCATCGCGAAAAAATGCTCGCATAGTTCGGCAGAGAGTAATAAAATCAGGAATTTTCATCCCCGGCTGTTAGTAAAATATCTGCTCTCTCTCCTGTGTATGTGTGTGTTTTTTTTGCCCATCTCTTCTCGCGCATAATTCTCCCGATAATCTTGGTGGTAGACGGAAAAAGAAATTCGTCGCGCAGTGTTTGTCTTGACGACGCGTAATTAAATCTAGAATTATTCTCCCACGCAGTCAATTCGAGATAGAAGAGCGCCTAAATTAACAAAACTGACAGTACTTGAGAATATCTACGTTCAATTTTGTTTTATCTATATGCGTATATAATTATTATCTTCACTGCCGCGCGGCTTCGATATAATTTCCCAAACTTTTCGTCGTAAAAACAAGTGTCGTGAAAGCTGATGAAACGCAGTTGCGACCATAACGAAACATTCTTATTAAAAAATTTCGGGATAGAAAGAGCAGAGTACCGAGACAGCCACATATACACATACATATATAAACACATCTTTTTACGGCGAGCATAAATTCTCGTCACGAAAACTGTTAAGGAAGTCTCTTAAAAAAAATCCGTAAAAATAAATAGCTCCTCAAAGTAGAGAGAGAAAAAAAACAACACGTTCCTCTCTGTAAACGTGAAAACTCCGTCTAGGTGCGACTGTCTCCGCATACAAGCCCGAAAACTCGAGTCTTTTTGCCCCCTTCAAAGCTTTACTCTCTCTTCTCCACGGCTAAGAGCGAATCTCTCTCTCTCGGCTCGCGCGAGTTTAATTCTTTTTTTTCCCCATCTCTCTCCACCTCTAGTATTTACTTACTCTTGCTTTTACTTAGGCGCGCGTTCTTATATTTTCACCGACGGGTTACCTTTTTCTTTTTGCGCGAGTCACGATGTTTGTATTTCCCTTGCGCTACGACCCGGCTTCAAAGAACCAAATTGCGCACGCTAACGAAATTATAAAATTTGTGTAATATAAATCGTTGAGTATCACGCGAAAGAAATATAACGAGTTTCGAAGATCGTCTCGCTCGCGAGCTCCGCAGTTTGTCCGTTTAAATTAGTTTTCCTATATACAGTTCTTTATTTACGACTTATCCGTGCGCTTACTCTTATAAAAGACACACTTGGCATTTATTTACTATAGAATTCAGAATGTGTAAGCAATAAAACAAACGACTGTATATTATATTTAAATTAGATTACGCCGCGACGTCTCAACCGCAACGCACACATACAAAACTCGCAGCGCAACTTTTCAAATCGCCTTCAAAATGGAATCGCTGCACAACTGTTACAAACGTCCTGTGTCTCCTTCACCCCCCGACGCCGACAAAAAGACTCGGCCAACTCTAATGCTTAAACAAAACAAAAAGAGTAAAGACGAGCCAAGGACAGAGAAAGAAAGGAGGGTGAAAAAGTTGCCAGGCAGCAGCATCGCCGGCAAACACCTATAAAGCCATAAATTCACGAGAGAGATAGAGAGAGAGTCCTCCGAGCTTGCAAGTTCAACACACAGAGAGACACGCGCACGCATCGGGCAAAAGTTTTTCGTTCCGCGAAAGTAAAACGAAAGCGGCCGTCTGCTTCCCGGAGTCGTCGCACCTCCGCTTCTCGCCTTATGCCTCGCGCCGCTATACACGGAATTTCCTCAGTCTCGAGTATACACTTTCCCTACTCCTTTCCCTTTCCACTCCGTCTAGTTACCTTCTAATGAGCGAACCTATCCCTTTATGCGGCTTGCATTTGCAAGTGGTTCCACGCCACCATCTTGCTCGCACTTTCCCTCTCTCTCTCTCTCTATCTGTCTATACACATCTCCTTCTGCTCCTAGTGTGCCACACTGTGTGCGTCGGGGCTCCCGCGTGGTAAAAAGCGCTCAAATGCACAAGGGCTGCTGAGCGAGTCGGTCGATGTGTATATGTGCTTCGGCGCGCGCATATGTGCTTCGAGCGTATAGGGCTGTATATTTGGGATGCTCGCACCCACCTATAATCGCGCAAACACATCGAGCCCCGCTTTTCTCCGTCTGCTGGGGAGTCTTTGAGGCTTAATGGAGAATATAATTAGGTGGCGGCTGTTGCGAGACCAATTTCACGAAGCTTCTCTGACTGCGCGCGCTCGTGTGTGTGTGTGTGCGATTTCCTTTATTTCCACACGGAGAGGGAATTCGCTCGTGAAAATTATCGCGTTATTCATGGGGAGGCCTTTGGGAGCGCGTGGCGAAAATAACCCGCGAGGAAAGTCGGATAAAAGTTAACGCCGCGTTAGAGTTTCATCCGCGTTTCGGATATGGCTTTCATTATAGATATCAAGCGCGGGCTTTCGCGAGTAGTGGCTTTATACGGGATTTATAACGTGGATATTTTTAGAGGGATATAATTGCTTCTGGATACACTTTCATCAATGTGCTCTAGCGATTTGCGGGCAAGTTTAATGGGCTGGGGGATCTAGATTAATCATCAAATCGATTTTTAGGAATGTGCACGATGTGTATATATATGATAAACCAACTTTATTATGATTCATTTTTAACGTGTGCGATAAAAGTGTGACGCGAAGGAATTCGGTAGTAAATTTTTATCTCGAAATACTAAAATACATTGTTCTCGTTGAAATGTTTAATGCTCCGAGTTAGAATAACGCTTATCTTCACATCATTGTAAGTGAACAATATGCGGCTATATATTTTTTTCGTACTTTGGTTCTAGCTTGTTAAGATAAAATATATCGACACAGGGAAATATAGTATTTACAATACACATAATGCTTTGAAAAACGTTGATAACTGCGTAGTTTTCGATAAAAATATACAAAAGCTATTGAGAAAAATATGAATTTACGTACAAAGAGAAACATAAAATACGTACAATATTACTTTAAATAGTCATTTTACGTCAAATGTATCACTCAATTGTTTGTGCAAATCAACAAAAAATATCCATAATCTTGTATTCTCAACAAAGGCGTGCAATAACAAATATTTATCATCGTTGTGCCATTCTATTGCACAGTTCCTCAAATTTTTAACACGAATTCGCGATAGTCGAAACGTCACAATGGTTATAATGCTAAAACCTCCTTTAAAAAGTTATCGCGCCACGTAATCTACGAGCAATAAAGTGCAAACCGCGCGTCGAAAAGAGATCTCCACCAGTCGCCACTATATACAAAGTCCGGATCACTCGACACAACGTCATTCGTTATGTTACACGCGACTCGTCACGACACTCCTTCGCATTAAAAACTCATCGATATTTCCCGTAGTGACAATATTTATACCCGCTCGGTCCTCGCATATACTCATCGCGCGCTCCACAAACACCTCGGGTGTGCACGAAAATGACGAAGGTTCTTTCTTTCGATCCTCTGCGCACCGGGGAAGACTTCCATCCGCCGGGAATAAACATTCCCGTCGACGCTAGAGCCTAATTTGCGATGCTTTAACGAAGCGGTCGACGGGCTCGTGCAAACAACACTCGAGTGCGAGGAAAACGCGAAGCTCGCTCCGATCCTCGGGAATTCGATTTTATTGCGCCGTGTGCGTGTGTGTGTGGACGTGTGCAGGCAAAAGCGGCGTTAATGGGCGTCCGTTAATTATCTTGGGCTTGATCTAATTAGCGGCTATATACGGTTAAAGCTCTCGAGTGCGCTAATGAGGATACGGGGGTTGGGGGAGAGTTTTTTTTTTAACTACTTTTCCGCCACCTATTTTTGCCCGATATCGCGTGATTGTTCGGCTGGATAAAAGTGTCGAGGTGCGATCTGCGTTAAAGTGAAAAGGCCTGCATTTGTGAAAATTGATTATCTTATTTTTATCGCTTTAATGCGTGATACGGGCTCGATATAGATGAAGTTGATGGCGGTGATAATTCACTTGCTTGGCAAATCGTTAATGGCGCGTTAATGGGGAGCTCGGGACGTTGGAGCGTAAAGCCTTTTTAATTTTTCTATCGAGTTAGCTCTCGAGTAAATAGATTTTCCTGCGATTACATTTAGTAATTTATGCGATGCATGAAAATATCTACTTGAAGTATATTCTCTCTTTTGCAACATCCGTAACGATGTGAAATTTAAATGTAATATTCCAGTCGTTTGTATTAATCGGAACAGAGTTAATTTATATATACGAGGCTCAGTGAAATACAGCAGTTTGTATGTAAAAGAGAATCATTTTGTAGGTAGAACATCATTTATAAACAGGCTTTGTTAATTTTAAACGCATTCGCGGGATTATAGAATTGACAGTGTTTCAATTTGCATTTGATAACAATAACCGGATCGTATCAGAGAATTAGTTATATTAGTTTCGAACTAAAAATATCCTTGTTTGCTCCGGAAATTCCAAACAGACCGAGACTTACTTCTCTATGCCTCCATGTTTGTTGTTCTCCAGGCGATGCCGGAAATTCGCGTGTAAACGCGGAGTACAATCTCGTATCGTAAACTTCTCTCCAATTGAAACTTTGATTTACTCTGAAGACCCTTCCAAATAAGAGATTGTATATTAATTAACTTTTGATGCTCGCTGATGGAATATCAACCCTACGTGATATTTTCATATTGTAATGTATAAAGACTTTTTGTTTATTGAAATAATTATCATTCAACAGAATCATCAAATAAAGTGGTTGTTTGAAAAGGTTATTATATGAAAAAGTTTGTATTTACAACTTCATAGCAATATTAGCAGCGTTGTATATTTTTCAGGATAAGGTTTATAATGAAAATGATTTTGTAAATTGGGATCAAGGTGAAAATCCATAGGCAATAAAATAGAGATAAGCATAGATTAAAAAAAAACTCTCCTTTTATCTCTAAACATAATTAAAAATCCTTAAAACTCACGTTACTAATATTAATTTATGCAAAAAAAGGAGCGATATTCATAACACTTTTTGCACAATTCGAACAATTTCAATCTCAAGGCTCAAATCATGCAACTGTATGAAATAGTATAGGTAGAAAGTGCCTTGATAGGCACTCTGCTGGAGACTCTTCTGAAGCTCAGAACCTAAGCGCGACAGTTGCTTGCCTTGAGTAAGCAAATAAATTCCGCTAAACACTTTTGTACTTATTATACTTTTTATTAATAAATACTAAGAGTTGTTATATGGTTTCTTGTTTTTTTAGAAAATTCTTCTAGAATACCTTAAGGTCCTTTTTTATATACACAGATGAAGTAATCATAAGTTTAATTCATCGGGATTTTTGCTTTGCCTACTCCTGTTGAGACTAAAAGTCAAGCTCTGCTATTAAATTCAAAAAATATATAATAACTAAGTATTTCACTGAAAGCCGAAAAATTTCACAAACAAATTATTTTAATTAATTTTTCATACGAAATAACATTGGTCATCTATAAAAATGAAAATATTCTTGAACAAACATACATTATCGTATATTAATTAAACAAATTATTAAAATACAAGGGAGCAACTAAAATCAGTTAATTCATAAGCATAGAAGTATCGCAAAAGATTTACTATATACGTTAGCATGAAAAAAATCGATCCTGTTTGCATTTAAAACGAATGGGTCTCGGGACACGGCAACTTCGGCACGTTGTTATCTCAGCAATATACAGGATATTCATGTGTACATATTATACACGCAAATACATAGCATATACACACACCAATAGTAGCATCCGTGTGAAATTTTCCTAACAAATTGCAATTACCATTAAATCATCGAGATCACCAATCGCGAATAAATCCGCGATTAATCTGGCAAAACACCGAGCGAATCCAATATTCATCCTGTGCGAATTCGCTTATTTAAAATAATATTATAACGACCTCATTGCCCAATGTTTAGACTTACTTGTGTACTGCGAGCAGTAAACACACAGAGAGAGAGAGAGAGAGAGAGAGAGAGAGGGAGAGGGTCAACTGTTCTCTCCCTCTTCTCCCTGGCTTCCCTCTACAGCACAAATGCACGTTGTAGACGTGCGTGTGCAGTTGCTGCACGATAATACGGACAACAAAGGGTAATGAATTGGAGAAAGTTCAAGCCAATTTAGCGCAGATTTCAAAGAAAGATGATTGGAGGAGCAAGTCCTTAGAAAGCTAAAGTTATCATTTTGGGAAAATGATTTTGAAAATTAGAAATGGACTGTGAAGAAATATGTGCACTATCGAGGATGAAAAATATTTTATGATGGCTCTAATAACATATCATTTCGGTTGAAGTGACAAAGAATTTTTGTTCGTTTTTATTTAAATAAGTTGGGTACTTTGATTCACACGTGATTAATTGATTCATTGCTAACTTGGATGATTTGACGAAAGATCGCTTACCAAGTTAACATTCAAACAACATCATAACGATGAATTGCAATTCTTAAAACACAAACTTTCATTTGAAATTTGATATTTGATGACTAGACTAACTAACACTTACAATATATCCAGAATCCAGAATCCCTTAACGTCTGCTTATACCCAATTCCGTTCATATCTCATTAATATCTCGAGAGCTCTGAATCTCCAGCTATAAATCTGTGCCGCTAAATAGAGATCGTTTCAGCCAAAAGAAAATAATCCCTACATCGGTATATCTTGCCCACGTTTATCTCGGTAGCCGCAGCCAATGCGTCACACTCGTCGAAAGGAAAAATCGTCGGATAAATAAGCCAAGTGTTGGCGCGGTCATAAATTCACGATTATTTAACCATTTTGCGCCCCTGCAGCACCTCCGCGGGAAATCTAAACGCGCGCCAATGGTGATTGATTTACTCGGTCGGTCCCGGGCGAACCGACGCCGTGGCATCAAGCCATGGGGCTTTTGCGCTACAACTGATGCCGATAAACTGCCAACCCAACTATACTAATTGCGCGCGCCAATAAAGTCTTAATGCTTGATAAAACATTGCCCCGATGAAGTAAATATGCCGGTGCTGTTTCGTTTATCATATCAACGTGTTGTTTTTGCTTAATGCTCATTACTGTAATGTACAGCGTAGGTAGGGATCTCGTCGTTGGAAGTGGACCAATCTAACTACAACTAAATCGCTAATGATTACACTTGATTTATTCTGATCAGTTCTATTAATTAAACTTTGTAGTAACGAAAGAGAAATTATTGAATCTGACATTCCATTACCATAAATAAATCATTCAAATATGTACAGATCAAGATAACGAAGAGGTTTATTTATCGATTACCGTATTCATTATGGAAAAGAGCGTCGATAACTCAACTACAATAGCAACTTCCTCGAAGATTTCGACAGCCACACAGATATGCATGGCTACCGGATTCAATCTTACCACCTCTCGTCACCTCAATCAACAGCACGTAGACGCACGAAGCGCGTGTGTTTGACGTGTACGGGGCACAGGTTGTGCGCATTGTCGACGATCTTGCCCGATATAACCGACAATCATCGGGGTGGGTAGGTGCTCTATATGTACAGTTAACTAAGACCAGCCTCGGTACACCGTATGCCCACACATAGGCTTGGTGTATTGTCGCATCTTCGGGTTCAATCAGTGGATATGCGTTAGCTTGATTCCAACTGTATATATTCACTACGTCTTCTGGGATCTGCAGTGCGAGATTGTCGTAAATCGATGACTTGTTAAGGATTGGAGATAATAAAAAAAGAAATGTTAAGGTATCGGTTGAGAATGTAAATGTGATGTGTCTCAGACTTGTTTTGCGAGCTTTAAACTGTCTGGTATGCAGATGATAATCTAAAAGCTACAGGTTAGGTAACTCGACTTGTTTGACTTTTAAAAACATCGTACTGAAATTCTTATAGTCAGTAACGAACGCGATTTTTTTTAAATCAAACTCAATCAGATTTCAATTTATAAGTAATAAATAAAAATGTTCCATGTTTTATAGAGTATAAACATTTATGGTAAATTTACGATGTCAGCTCTGAAGTCCTTAAAGTGAGAATTTCAAATTTTCACTCAAGAGTAGCTGTTAGTTTCTATATTTAATGAAGTAGACTACGTGACTTGCACTCAGAATTATTAAATTAATAAAATTCCTAGACGCTATTTAGCTCTAATACCCTGTCACTTTTAGCTAACAAATTATATATAACCAAACTGCGTTAACACAAAGTTTCAAGTTTAAAGCCCCAGCTATTAAGTTCTCATATATTTCAATTTAAATTCAAGCGCTCTTGCGCGCCTTATCTTTTAATTTAATGCTGAGACTACCGCAACTTGTATTAATTAGAACTCGCGCTCTATCGCTTGAACTTTCCTAGATTAAAGACCGATGCTCTATAGGACGGTACAAATCATTTTTCCGCCCCGCGAGGCCCCGGCTATGAGGTATAAATTCATTTTACACGAATGGGAATGTGCGCTACGTGCTCGCGAAGAATCAGTTTTCAAGATTTATGAAACTTTGGCGTATATACGCTGTTTCAGCACGAATGCAGTACCACCACGTAAAAAGGATAAATAACAGCGTACGTTATGTTTAGCGTAGAATTATCATTAGATTCGTTTTGTAGATGATAGTTTTTTATCACAACAAAGGGGTTGAATACGTACATGTTATTATACATTTATACTTTTGGAGTGAAAGAATGACAGTGCAATACGACATTATATTAATAATTACATATCAGATGGAATGCATCATTAAACATTTTATTTTCAAAGCAGAAATTGTCAGAAAATCATAAATGAACGAATTTGAATTTAAAATTAAAGAAAATCTAATTTCGTATACAACTGAATTTGTTAATTCAATCAAGATCAAACTCGCAAATCAACTTAGAAACGTAAATTGAATTATCGGGTGAAAACAAAAAACAACTTTTGAATGAAACAAACTTCATTCACAAATGAAATTAGAGTTGGTAGAAATAAACTTCCATTCGCAAATGAAATTAGAGTTGGTTTCCTCAAATGAATTAAAAAACGTTTGAATTATTTGTAACCAAGTTTTTCATGTATTCCTACAATCTAGCATCAGCTGCAATTTGAATATTTTCGTCTATATTATCGTTTGGAACAAACTTTCTCAACCGACAGCCTTCTGCATAAAACAATATCCTTACATAATATAAGACTTCACACTTCAAAATAAAACTCGTACCTTTAGTTTATCACAGACTTTAACAGTTTATACCTTATCAAAACTAATCTGAAAACTGTCCCCAAAAGGAAACACAATTAAAAACTCCATCATCTCAATAGCCAACCACCTAACCTCTCCCTATATCACATACACACAACCACACACATCAAGCGATACACACTCACACACATAATGTATATACGCACCGCGTGAAAGCGCATTGCAATTTCGATATTCCGCATCTCCGAGTCTGCGAGCTGTTGCTGCGGCCGCAGCAAATGCGTTCGCAGTCGAGCGGACGGAGCGAGAAGGTTCGTCGTCCTGACGCGGTGCGCGCATAGACGACCCGATTAGCATCGCGGTCCTGTATATATACCAACTGCACACGCTCCTTTACGTATACGTATATGCAGCGTTCGATCACCTGAGATTGCGCGAGTGCGCGCGGGTGTGTACACCGCGCGATGGGGATTTGGTTACGCATGAGAGGAGGAGCTGCAATTTGCCCATCAATCGGGGAAATTCAATCGGCGCTTACCATTTAATTACGGTGTATGAGTCGTACATGCGTCGCCTCGTCGGTGTTTTCTCCCTTATTAGATTCTCGGGGCAGCGTCTCGGTGTGTGTAAATTGAGAATCCTGCGTGTAGCGTCTTTGTTTCACGAGGTGTAACGAAACGATGTACTGTTGTGTCTTAAACATTTTGTATCCCAATGTACCCGATAGTTTCATTAATGGAGAATACATTTTTAGTTTTACTTTGGAGGAAAAGATCACAATTTTTTTTTTTTTTTTTTTTTTAATACGGCAAGAAATTATGAATTGTATGATATAATGAAAAAAAATTGATACTTGAGCTCTACAATAATTAAAATTGCGTTTGTATTTGTACTTTTTGATAATTCAACGTTTCACATTTCTACGTTTTCGCGAAAGAAAGAAAAGTATTATTATGCCTGCATCAATTAGTATATAACGAGTCTAAAATGGAAATAGACATATATATCTCTTGAAACAAGTGAAAACTTGGTTTTTATTATTATTTTCCTGTTGTTGGATAATGAGTGTCTAACTTGTGGAGAGAAAGAAGTATGTACCAGCTTACGAGGAGGATCAATAAAAAGTTCGTAAAAAGAGCGCAAACAGTCAAGTAGTTTTCTCAATATAGCGTAGAAAGGTTGCATCCCACGGGAATCGAAGTGATTTTAAAGAAATAAAGGGAGAACACGATGTAGATTATTGGCCTTTTCCCCCAACTTTATCTATAAATAAATTACAAAACATATATATATTGAACGCTACTCCATTTAAGGCGTTAAAATAAATCAAACTATAGTTTCAGGGAAGTTGTTTTTAACATTTTTATGAAAAGTTTGGAAAGAGCGCAGGTTCGCCCGTAACGCGAAATAAAACAGCTGCCACAACTTTCTTCAAACATATTTCAAGGTACTGCTCGTTGAACTTTTCAACATTTTAATTGCAATTGCAAGAGATGTTTCGAGATACGCACAATTGTAACAATGAGTCTGTAAAGTAAAGTTCCATCGTAAACTTATTCTTAAAATGTCTTTAATTAATAACTATATAATCTTATTACGCGCGGTTTGCATACAGTACATGAAGATTTAATGAACAAATCATGTAAGACACTGTGTAACGTAACTATAGCAGTAAGCCACTAGATATTGCTTAGCAAAACACGATATCCATTTATCAGTCTAACTAACGCTTCTACTTGCTATACCGTCTAAAAATATCTCCTATAAGGTCTTTCAAATCTAGAATTACTCGCCGCGCGCGAGAAAACCCAGAATTATTATCTAACACAGTGTCGGTCGCGAGCACTGAGCAATGAGAATACAGGAAAAAAGCCGAAGCAGCGATGAAATCGGATATCTTGTTTTACATTCGATTATAAGTTAATTATGAAAGTGCCGGTTCGTATTTCATCGCGCCTTCATATCGCTTACTTAATTCCATCGAGGATTGCGATAAATTGCGAGTTTTCGATTATAGGGTGAAGGTGAGATTTTTAAGAAAACCACGATGATTAACTGCTGCTTTAAACCGTTTTCCGTGTACAATTTACCGTAGTGTATAGTTTATTCACTAGACGTATATTATTTGACAACTATTGAGTTCACTGAATTTGTGTGAAGAAAAAGAGTGAAACCTGCGACCACATATTACACGTATTCAACACCGTATACCCACATTTCTTGTTTTATACTATCAAAACTATCCTTTCGATAAAAAATAACGGAATACTTTATTTGATTCCTAAAAAAATTATTAAATTTTGGCATATATTTAATCTTATAAATATCCGGGGTTAACCTGAAACTCCAAAGAAAAAAGAAAACCCCCAAACCCGAGCATAAAATTGACGATATAGATGAAATTATTCCGACCTGCAGGTTATGAACGATCGAATTTCATCTACTTAAGAGTTTCTGAAAAAGATTTTAAAATTGAATGTTCCCAGCCGCCGCCACAGAGTCGCAGCCATACACACACACACACACACACACACACACTATATAACACGGCGAACGCGAATTCGTGGCAAGCGCATAGTGAAAAAGGAGCTGCGCACGAGGGAGAGAAGACGAAGAAGAAGAAGCGTCGGCCCGCAGCAAATATAACTCGGCGAGTTTAGCCGCGGGCAAAAGGCGCTACTGCGAATATTGCCTCTCTCTCCTCGCAGTGCAGTCCTTTACGCACTTCCTTATTGGTTAGAATTTCTATGGCGCGCACCGAGAGCGAATATACGTCCTCTTTTCTATCTCCCCATCGGCTTCGCGCACACACACAGACACACACCCACACACACGTGTACACGGAGTTTTTCTCCTATATCCCTCGTACGGATATGTAGCACGCGACGACTTCCGCTCGCTCTGCTTCGGTGTGGATAAAATTCAAGCTGCCATCACGGCGCGGCGGCTTTCCTTTTCTCCGCAAGGCGTGTGTGACGTTTATAAACGAGTGAGATCGGCTCGCGATGATATTGAATCGATAAAAAGCGTGTGTTATAAGGTGACTTCTGGACGACTTTCCCATTGAAGCCGTGGTAGTTGGCAAGCGCTAGAAGTTTAATATATTTGTGCCTGCAGAGATATTTGTAAATGTGCGATTGAAAATGTGAGTCAAAAGAAAAAAGATTTTTCGATAATCTACATTTGTGTGCCGGTATACAAAGGTCTCGCGTGTCTGTCAGTATACGCACTCCTCGTGTAAAGCAGAGGATCTAAACAATTTTTGCTGCAGCATCTCAACCATTCCAATGTGTGTATATATTTGAATGAAAAGAACTAATAATTTTTAATTTAAATCAATTAGGAATTGTTCTGTGTAGCAGACCTGATGCCTTATATTTTAAATTTGTATATATCACAATAATTTATAGAAGACTAAATGTTTAATAATTTCATGGCGTCCAAATCATTGATTAATTAGTCGCATCAATAAACATAATATTAATTAAATTTTGGGACAGATGTACATTCGAAGCTTCACAAGCACATACAATCAATATTTTGCTAATTAATAAATATCGGTAGTGCGTAAAAGAGAGTAAATGTATGCGCATACACGATTCCATTTTAAAAATAATCGTATTATAAAACCAAATTGGGAACGGTATGTTTTCATCGAAATACTCGTTCAAGTTAAAAAGTAGAAAATAAAAACAACTTAATATATTCATAAATATTGCGCGTTGACGGGTATAAATAAATAAAATTTATCAATTACGTTTGACATGATAAAGTAAAGTATAGTGGACAAATCAATTGATCGCTCAACGATTTAATTACGATGATTATACCAAACGTCGCTTATTCGTTGAAATTCGAGCCACTCACTAGTTACCTACAGGGTTAGCTACTCTCAAAGCAAACAAAAAGTGTCGCCGGGCAAATCCACCTCCAGCCCGCAAACAATTACTCACCGAAATATCAGAACTTGCTAGTAGACCCAACCAACTGTTCCCTCACCCATCCAAAAACCCAAAAGAAAGACCCGTGTAAGTCGACAAAAAAAAAGCTTCGACAAACCGCCCATTAGACTCGTCGTCGCAGAGAGCCAAAACAAGGGTCCAAGTAAGCATGGATCTCGACGGCGACGTGTGTCATTAAAATCCTTCTCGCGGAGTTTCTTGCAACGATCCCCAAAGTCAAAACACGCCCCTGCGATAATAGCGTAATGGCAGGTTCTCTCTGTTGCCTCGCGCGCGCGTATTACGCAGATTACGCGGTTTCCGTTTGGTCACGCACTGCTCCACGTGCACACAGACAGACACACACAAATGCTTATACATAGGGATGCGTGTACACGGGATTGCGGCGGAGCAAAGTTCCGTTGGAGGGGTTGCGATGCGGAGAGAGAAGAGGCGAGAGCGTGAGCGATGGTGGTCCATGCCGCCGACGACCCATTAACGGATTAATGATTTCATAATGGGGCCATTATCGGCCTGTATATATAAAGGGCCGGATATCAATGATGAATCGCCTCGCTGCACGACTCCAGCGTATATATACATGTAGCTGTGTGTGTGTTGGCTCGATGAGCTGAGTTGGATGACTTTCGTGTGTCTGCAGGGCTGGATTTTTTATGCCGACGTGTAAGGGAGATTCTTTCGCTGCTGGTTATCAGCGCTTTGATCAGATTCGCTTTTGTTTTTAATTGTCACTTTGCGCGAGGTAACATCAGATTTTTTTTTCTCATCTTACAAGGATAAAATAATAGTGATTCAAGCTACACCTTTTCTCTGAATTTAAAGTGAGAGAATTATTACAACTCGGTTCAAAGTTAGCTTTCATTTTTATAGAGTGACTATCTCTGACTATGAGTGGTCGCTGAGCTTTCAGGCTTAGATCGATGAATTTTATTTCCACTTCAAAAACATACTTATCATTTTACTATTTCTTAAATCTTCAATAACAAATATATACTAAAACAGCTGAAAACTTTTAAGGACTCCCCTTCCACTCGTAAAACCCCAACCTTGAGCTAAGCTACATCACAACGCGACAACAAAAAGAAAGCAGCTCAGAAATCCCAAGTATATACGTTATAAGCGTATCGCAATCGGCTTACACGAGCGCAATAAAAAGAAAAACCGTCCGATTTACCATATCGCCATATAGCTCGGTTAATTTAACGGCACTTTAATCTCCTCCCCTGCACCCCTCTTTATCCTATATAGAAGCCGCGTATCCGTATGGGCAACGAGACAATTACTATACCGCATCTGCACAGAGAGAGAGAGAGAGAGAGAGAGAGAGAGAGAATGCGGGCCACGTGGCCTAGATATTGCCTGATATCGTGGCTCTTCTCCTCCTCCTCCTTTTTTACCACGCCACCCACATATCCGCGCGCTTAATTCCTAAATGTACGACCGGTCGGTTGTGCACACGCGTACTGCGAGAGTGTATATATATATATATATAAATACGTGTCCAAATATTGCGCGCCGTTCACCCTTGCGTGTATACGGTGTATATGTGGAGAGAGTGCGGCATCAGATAGGAGGTTAAGTGCCCGAGGAGGAGCGCGCGCGGGGGCGCAAGTGACTCACCGTGTGCGTATACATATAATCGAGCGACGCTCTCGTGCCGAGCTCGAACTTTTGCTGTACATTTTAGCTGTTGTCTTTGCTTTTCCTCCTTCGTGGGATATACGAGTTGTTGTTCAATAAATTTACAATGTTTGAGAATTGTGATTGCATTTTTCATTATTGAACTTGAAGTTCCACGGAGTAGGTGTGATACCTACTCCGTGGAAGTAGATATCTCACACAGAAATAAATACCTAAGTTTATAAGCGCGCGATCTCTGAAAAATTTTCATCGACGATATAAACCGGAGCGCACTGCGCGAAAACGCACGCGATCCAACAAAATCATCTCGAAGCAGCAAGCAAAGAACACTTAAGTCCCCAGGGTAAACGTTTGCAGACGATAAAGTGCAATCCGCGTATACGAGACCAGCCTCCTCGCACTACAACACACACACACACACACACAC